>PVKH010013626.1:0-16803 GCA_004027955.1 Chaetophractus vellerosus | reverse complement strand
TGAGTGAGCAGTTAAGGATTGTATTGTAATCCCTAGACGAACCACTAAAAATATAAACAATTCGAAGAGATATGGCTGAAGATCCAATAGATAAATTTAAAAGGAATCCTAAAAGATATTCAAACAATGCAAAAAATCATCAAAGGAAGCAGAAGAGTAGCAAGAAACAGAAGGTACTGAGAGAAAATAAATAGTAAATGGTAGACATTACTTCAACCAAGCCTATAATTGCATTAAATGTCAATGGAATAGGCCATTTTATATCAGCATATAACATGCCTAACTGTGTGGGAGAGAGTATGGTCTACAATGTGAACTATGGTCCATGCTTAATGGCAAAGCCCCAGGATGTGTGTATCCATTGCAGGTGATGTGCCACACTAATGAAGGAAGTTTAGGCGGGAAGTTGTGGGAGGTGTGGGAGGTGGGGCATATGGGAATCCCTATAATTTTTGTGTAACATTTATGTAATCGATGTCTCTTTTAAAAAATAAAAAAATATATATTATTAAAAATAAAAAAATAAAAAATAATAAGTGTCAATGACTAAACACTTCCATTAAAAGTTAGATATTGTAATTATGAGTAAAAAAAGCAAAGCAAGGCCTAACTATATATTGTCTACAAGAGACACACTTTAAATATAAAGACACTGTTATGCTGAAAGTAAGCAGATAGGAAAGATATACCGTGCAAACAATAAGCTGAGTGGTTACATTAATATCAGAAAGGCAGACTCGGGGGTGGGGGAGTATTACCAGATGAAAAGGAATGTTTTGAAAGTATAAATGTGACAATTTGTGAGGAAGACATAATAATCATAACTGTGTATGTGCCTAATAACAGAAGTTCAATATACATGTGAAAATTGACAGAATTAAAGGGAGAAATGGACAATTCCATAATCATAACTCAAGTAAAGACACAGGTGATCTGAACACTGTCTTCCACACTGACTTCATTGATATTTTAGGAGATGACACCCAACAAGTGCAGAATACACATGCTTTAAAGGATGGTGATACAGTCACCAACACTGACCATATATTGGGCCATAAAACAAGCCATGAAAAATTGAAAATATTGAAATCACACAGAATATGTTCCCTAACTATACTGTAATTAAATTACAAGTCTAAAATAAGATATCTTTTCTTTAAAAAAAAAAAACTAAAATATTTGGAAGTTAACACATTTCTAAACAGCCAATGGATGAAAGAAAAATGTTAAGGGAAATTGAAATTTTTCAATCTAAATGTTAGTAGAGTAAAACATACCATGCTTGTGGAATAAAGCTAAAGCAGTGCTTTTGGAGAAATGTGTAGCTTTAAATACTTATGTTGGAAATATCGAACATCAATGACCTAAAGTTTCCATCTTAACAAATACAGAAGAAAATAAAAGTAAACTCAAAGTATGTAAAAGAATGAAATCATAAAGAAAAGAGAAGTCAAGAGAGAAAAAAAGAGAATCCAAAATATTAACATCAGAAATGAAAGTAGAGTTATCGCTAAATATCCTCCAGATATTAATAGAATAATAAGGACCTATTTTGAACAATTTTATACCCATAAATTATTGAAGTTATTAAATCGATAAATTCCTTGAAAAATACAACTTACCAAAATGGGCACAAGATGAAACAGAAAATCTGAATAGCTCAAATACATAATCAAAATCATTCTTACAAAGAAACCTCTAGGTCCAGATGGTTTCACTGCTGTATTCACAAACGTTTAAGAAAAAAAAATCAATCTTAAGAAAACTGAGAAAATGGAGGAGGAAGGAACACTTTCCAACTTATTTTTCTGAGACTAATACCTAATGACAAAAATCTTGACAAAGATATTACCAAAAAAAAGAAAATTTCCTATTAATATCCCTCATGAAAATATATGCAGAAAATTATTCAGCAATGAAATCCAGTCATATATGAAAAAGATAATACATCATGACCAGGGAGGGTTTGTCCAAGAAGTTCAAGGTTGGCAACTTTCAAAAATAAATAAATGTAATTCACCATGTTAAGAAACTGAAGAAAAATAACATAATCATGGCAATAGATGCAAAAAAATATTTTTACAAAAGTAAACACTCATTCATCTTTATAACACTCGGTAAGGAAGGAATCCAAGAGAACTTTCTCAAACTGAAAAAGGGCCACTATGAAAAACTTACAGGGAAGTGGATGTGGCTCAAATAATTGGGCTTCCACCTACCACATGGGAGGTCCAGGTTGGGTTCCCGGTGCCTCCTGGAGAAGGCAAGCTGGCACAGCGGGCAGGTGTGGCGGGCAGGCATGGCAAGCTGATGCAACAAGATGACACAATAAAAGATACACAAAAAGGAAAGACATTGACCGCAAACAACGAGGCGGGGTGGGGATAAAAAGAATAAATCTTTTTTAAAAAAACTTATGGCTAACATCGTATTTACTGGCGATACAGTGAATGCTTTCCCTTGAAGATTGGGAACAAAGCAATGATACCCACTCCTACCACTTCTATTCAATATTATCCTGAACATTATTTGGGCTCTGCCCTTTGCAATAAGGTTAAAGAAAAAAGACATATAATCATAATGGAATAAATTGCACTGCCTCTATTTTCATATTCAATGATTGTTTTTATACAAAATCCTAAGGAATCTACAAGGCAACTACTAGAACTGAGTTAATTCATCAAAATTGTAGGATACAAGATTAATTTTCAAGATTCAGGTATAATTTTAGATGCTCTCCATAAGCAATTGGAAAGTGAAATGTTTAAAATTTCATTTATAATATCATAAAAAATAAAATACTTAGGAATAAATTTAGCAAAAGATATGCAAGACTGCCCCACTAATTGCTGAGAGAATATTTTAAAGACCTAAACAAATGGAGAGATAAACAGTGTTCATGAATTGGAAGACCCAATAGATTTAAGATGACAGTTCTCTCCAAGTTGATCCGTAGAATCAGCCCAATACAAATCAAAATCCCAGCAGGTTTTTGGGTAGAAATTGAGAAGCTGGTTCTAAAATTTAGATGGGGATGCAAAGGGCCAAGAATTGCCAAAGAAATCCTAAAATGAAGAACAAGAGTTCTTCAAGAGATATCGTAAAGTTGCAACAATTAAGACAGAATGGTATTGGCATAGGAATTGGCACATAAATGGAAGAGAATAAAGAGTCCAGAAATAGAGCATTTCTTCTTTTGGGTTTCCTCTTCTGTAAAATGCTTGTTCATATCCTTTGCCAATTTCCTACTGGGGATATTGCCCCATTGTTGCTGATTTCCTGAGTTTCTCTATCTATCATCTATCTATCTATCTATCTATCTATCTATCTATCTATCTATCTATCTATATCTATCTATCTATCTATCTATCTATCTATCTATCTATCTATCTATCTATCTATATCTATCTATCTATTTTTCTATCATTTATTTTTTAGGAGGTACTGGGAATGGAACCCAGGACCTCATACATGGAAAGCAGGTGCTCAACCACTGAGCTACACCCTCTCCCCTCTATGTATTCGAGATATGAATCCCTTGTTGGTTTTAGACATTGCAAATATCTTTCCTACTCTGTCATCTTTCTCTTTGTCTCTTGGAGAAAAATTTGAGCAGTCCCATAACCTTTCTGATTGCACATATGTCACCAGATGTGTCCAAGAAAACTTTGAATATGTCTGGTCTAATGTAATAATATTTGAACATACTTTAAAGTTAAAATCTCTCTCTTTCCCCAGCTGAGGCTCTGGCAAGTAGGAAGCTGGGAAAGACCTTATGGATTTTGCTTTTTCTACATCTATTGGAATGATCACAGGCTTTTCTGTTTTAAATGGTCAATTTATTAAATTATTAGATTTTTAAATTTTGAAACCTCATCTCTTTACTGCAATAAGACTAAATTGGGGGAAGTAGATGTGGCTCAAGCAATTGAGCTCCCATCTACCATACGGGAGGTCCTGGGTTCGTTTCCTGGGTCCTCCTGGTGAAGGTGAGCTGGCTCTCATGGAGAGCTGGCACAGCAAAAACAGACAAAGAGGAGAGACAATGAGAGACACAGCTGAGGTGGCTCAAGTGATTGAGCGCCTTTCTCCCACATCAGAGGTCCCAGGATCGGTTCCAGGAGCCTCCTAAAAGAGAAGACAGGCAGACACAGAGAGCACACAGCAATGGACACAGAGAGCAGATGTCAAGTGCAAAACAATGGGGGGGGGATAAATAAATAAAATAAATCTTCAAAAAAAAGAGTTGGTCAGGGTTTATTTTTTGTAGCACTGCTGAATTTGATTGGCTAGTGTTTCATCTGAGATGTTTGCAATCATAAGAGAGATAAATCTGAAAGTTTTCTTATTTGTCCCTCTCTACTTGTGGTCATCTACATTACATTAGCTTCATAAAATAAATTGGGTACTTTTCTTGACTTTTTCATTCTTTAGACCTTTGGATAAACAGAGATTATTTGTTCAGTGAGGGTTTAGTAAAATTTATCTTTAAAATCATCTGGACCTAGACTATGTTGGGAGGTAGTGGCAGTGATGGGGACTGGGAAAACTGGGGAAAAACTTGTAACCACTGATTCAGTTTTCTTTAACGGTTATTGAACTATTCAGGTTCTGTATTTTCTTTTCAAGTTCATTTTAGTAACTCGAATTTTTCTAATTTTTTTTTATTTTATCTGTTTTCAAATTTATAAATTTGTCAGTGCTCTCTTCAGATATGTAAAGTTTTTGTTTCCATAGTTATGGCTCCTTTTTCATTCCTAATATGATTTCTGTTTTTTTCTCTTTTTTTCTGGGTTAATTTTCCCAGAAGTTTAGCTATTTCATTGATGTTTTTCAAAGAATCACCTTTTGGTTTTGTTGATCCTCCCCATCATTTGTTCTTAACTCCATTAATTGCAGTTCTCATCTCTATTATCTCTTTCCTTTCTCCATGTTTGGAATTATTATACCATTTAATTTCCAGCTTCTTGAGGATTTTTCCTTGTTACGTATCTTTCATGATTCTTCTATAGGTGTGTTTAAGTGTAAACATATGTCTAAGTATCCCTTTAATTGCATTCCATAATTTTGATACAGAGTATTCTAAATATTTTCATTATGATTTTTCATTAAACCATGAATTAATTTTGGGGGGCAGAAGTAAAGATATATTTTTATTTTACTAGATTTCTAAGTAATTGTACTATGATCAGAGAACATGACATGTATAATATTACTTGAAATGTGTTGATATTTCATTTGTGGCAAATATTTGTAAAATGTCCCATGTGTACTTGAAAAGAATAGATATTCTCTATTTATTGGCTATAGGATTCCATATTGTTATCTTATTGTTGAAATCCTCTATATTTAACATTTTATAATTAACAGACTTTGTTTTAATACAGTTTTAGATTTATAGAAAACTTGAGTAAATAGTACAGAAAACTCCATATACCTATCCCACACCCAACCCCACACCAATGCACAGTTTCCCCAATTATTAGCATCTTGCAATTGTGTTGTAAAATTGTTACAATTAATTAACCAGTGTTGACACATTATTATAAACTAAAGGCCATGGTTTACATTAAGTTTCACTCTTTATGTTATACAGGTCTATGGGTTTTGATAGATGCAAAATGGCTTGTATCCACCATTACAGTATCATACAGAAGAGTTTCACTGCCCTAAAAATCTCCCATGCTTCACCTAATTCACCACCATCACCACTGCCACTGCCACTCTGGCAACCACTGATCTTTTTAATGTCTCTATAGATTTTCCTTTCCTGAATATAGTTGGACATATACAGTATGTAGCCTTTTCCAGCTGGCTTCTTTCACTTAGCAAAATGAACTTAAAATTCCTCCATGTCTTTCTGTAGCTTTATTTCTCATTTATTTTTGTCAGTGAATAATACTGCAGTATGAGGGTATACCACATCTTATTTATTCATTCTCCTACTGAAGGATGTCTTGGCTGCAACCAGTTCATGACAATTATGGTGTATGATTCCTATTCTTTTAAGTTTGTTAGGGTGTATTTTATGGCTGGAATGTGAGTGCAGCAGTTTGGCATTGTTTATGAATTCCAAAAATAGATATTGGATTATGTTTGTGAACTGGTCTGGGCATATTAGATTGTATTGGATTCAGAGGTTTCACTTTTACTTGACTGTGTTGTGATTAGGGCTTTGATTGGGCCAAGTCAGTGGGATGTCTAGTCCTGCCCCCTTGGTGGACAGACACTCACAGAGAAAACCGCACTGCAGAGAAGGGAGGTTGGAGTTTTGAGCTGGAGCCCAGGAAGTAAGCACACAGAGGAGCAGAGCAGCTGAGCCCAGAGAGAATCGAGCCCCAGGAAGAGAGGAACCCAGGAAGCCTGAACTCTTGGCAGACATTGGCCGCCATTTTGCTCCAACATGTGGCAATAGACTTTGGTGAGGGAAGTAACTTACACTTTATGGCTTGGTAACTGTAAGCTTCTACCCCAAATAAATACCCATTATAAAAGCCAAAAGATTTCTGGTATTTTGCATCAGCACCCCTTTGGCTGACTAATGCAGTGAGCTATCTTGGTGAATGTTCCATGTGAACTTGAGAAGAATGTGTATTCTGCTGGTGTTGGATAAAGTATCCTATAAACATCAATTAGATCCAGTTGATTTATGGTGTTGTTCAGTTCAACTATATACTTGCTGATTTTCTGTCTGCTGGATCTGTCAATTGCTCTTAGGAGGGTGTTGAAGTCTCCAGCTATGATTGTGGAATCTATTTCTCCTTGCAGTTCTATCAGTTTTTGCCTCACATCCTCTGATGCTCTGATTTTAAGTGCATAGACATTAGGATTGTTATGTCTTCTTGGAGAATTAACTCCTTTATCATTGTGCAATGCCTCTTTTTACCCCTGATAATTTTCCTTGCTCTAAAATCTGCTTTGTAGCTACTCCACCTTTCTTTTAATTTGTGGAGGCATGGTATATCTTTCTTCATTCCTTTACTTTTAATCTATCTGTGACTTTATATTTAAAGTGGATTTCTTGTAGACTGTATGTAGTTGGGTCTTGTTTTATTATCCACTCCCATAGACTCTGTCTTTTAATTGGTGTATTTAAACCATTCATATTTAAAATGCTTATTGATATGGTTGGACTAATATCTGCCATGTCTATAGCTGTTCTATATTCATTGCACTTGTTCTTTGTTTTCTATCTTTCCCTCTTTCTGCTTTCTCTGGTTTTATTTGAGTATTTTATTTGATTCCATTTTCTCTCTTCTTTTAGCATATCAAACACACTTCTCTTGATTTTTTTAGTGGTTTCCCTAGAGTTTGTAGCATTCATTTACAACTAACCTAGGTCCACTTCCAATAATACTGTACCATCTCAAACTTAGTGCAAATATTTCCAATTCTTCCCTCCATCCCTTGAGATGCTTTTGCTACCTTTATGTAGATTTGAATTTTTTTTTCTCTCTGAAGAACTTCTTTTAACATCTTTTGTAAGGTAGGTTTACTGGCAACAAATTCAGTTTTTGTTTGTCTAAAAAAATCTTTATTTCCCTTTCACTTTTTTTTTTAAGTACAGGGGCCAGGGATTGAACCCAGGACCTCATAAGTGGGAAGCTGGCACTCAACCACTGAGCCACCTCAGCTCTCCTAAGATGGTTCTTTTCATTTGTTTGCTTGTTGTTTTTTTGTTTTTAGGAAACACTAGAAACCCAACCCAGGACCTCCCATGTGGGAAGCAGGCACTCAATCGCTTGAGCCACATCTGTTCCCTACCCTTTCACTTTTGAAGGATAATTTTGCTGGATATAAAAATCTTGGTTGGTGGGTCTTTTTCTTTCAACACTTTAAATATTCATTCCACTCTCTTCTTGCTTGCATGTTTTCTGACAAGAATTCTGATATAATTCTTTGTTTGTCCATAGCTAAGGTATTTTTTCCTCTGACATCCTTCAAGATTTTTGCATTGTCTTTGATTTCTTGCAGTTTGGATATGATATGTATTTATCCTGCTTGGTGTTCCCTGAGCATCCTGGACTTCTGGTTTGGTTTCTGTCATGCATTTTAGAAAATTCCCCACCATTATTATTTCAATTATTTCTTTTGTTCCTTTTCTCTTTCTTTTTCTTCATGTATGTGTTATACCTTTTGTAATTGTCCCACTGCTCTTGGATGCTCTGCTCCACTTTTTTTCCCATTATTTTCTCTCTTTGCATTTCAGCTCAGAAAGTTTCTATTGACATATCTTCAAGCTCACTGATTTTTTCCTCAGCTATGTCCATTCTACTAATGAACCCATCAAAGGCATTCTTTATTTCTGTTACAGTGATTTATTTTATTTCTAGCATAATATTTTAATTCTTTCTTAGCGTTTCCATCTCTGCTTACATTACTCATTTCTTCTTGTATGTTGTCCACTTTTTCCATTACAATCCTTACCTTATTAATCATAGTTATTTACAATTTCCAGTCTGATAATTACATAATAACTACCATATCTAATACTTGTTTTGTCTCTTTACACTGTTTTTTTTTCTTGTCTTTTAGCTTGATTGTAATGCTATGTTGAAAACATACATGAAGTATCAGAATAGGAACTGAGATAATTAAACTTTCTGTGTAAGCTTTCATATTAAAATATCTAGGAGCTGGGCTAAGTGTAATGTTTGCTATATCTGTAAGTACCAGAGATGTCAGTTCTCTGGGGTTTCCTGGGGAGTTTTTTTCCCTCTGCTGCCTTTGGGTTTCCTAAGGACTTTTTCATAAGTAGACTCTGTCTTGCAGCCCTCTCAGTTATCATCCAGTGTTATTACACAGGAGCCCTGTTGACGTGGTGGTGAGGTGGAGGAAGGCGAGTGACCCCTAAACTTATGGTTAAATCTCAGTTTTTTAGAGGGCCCGAGGGCCTGGCCTGTGCATCAGAAGCATTTCTTAGCCTTTTCTTTCTTCTCTTATGTTAGTCAAGAAAGCTAAATGCAGCCGGAGTTGGTGAATTGATCTTTGTCCAGGTCAGACAAAGTTCTGGTAAAGTATTTTCCTTTAAAGGGCAGCCCTTTGTTATGGGAATGCTCTGGGCATATTTCAAAAGGGTTAGTTTTCCTCTCCCTCTACCAGAAACACAAGTAGGTTTTTCTCTGATCTTTACTATGAGATCCTGGAGGGGGCTCCTAGAGGTAAAATCCACAAAAAGTATGGGACCCCTTGTTAGACTGAGCCCTCAGGAATTTTTAACTCACAATTTAGTCCACACTTAGCCTCCAGCAATTTGTCAATTACCATTTAACTGTTCCACCAGTATTAGCTCCAGCAGCTTCTGCTTCAGGTAAGCCCATCTATATTCTCTGTATTTGCCTGTCCCTCCAGTTTTTTAGAGTGGCAGTTTGTCCTTTGACCTCAATTCTCTGATGGATCTAAGAAAAAGTAATTAGTTTTCAGTTTGTTCAGTTTTTTTCTTGTTGTGGGGGAGGGAGACATGACTTTCAAGCTCTTTACATTTTGGAGCTGAAAGCTATCTGTCACTTTCTAATTGAGCTATGATAAAATTCCCCACCCTGATTTAACAATTGTTCATTTATCCTTATTATTCTTGGTGTTTACATTTTCTACTTCAAGGTAAGGTATTCTTATTATTTTTAGGTTGAAATGCATGGGACAAAGAATCAAAAATAGCAGTGATTTAAAAATCAGATAGTCTCTGTAATTTAATTGGCATTTAGCCCATTAACATTTAAGTTATTAATGATGTATTTAAAGTTACTTGTACCATCTTTGTGTGTGTTTTCTATTTACCAGTTTTTCTTTACCTTATTTACTCCTTACACACACTTTCCTTCCTCCTCTCCTGGATTGATCATTTTTCTTTTCTTTTTTCTTCTTTTTTTCCTTTTCTTCCTCTGTTTTTAAGCTATTGACTGCAATTCTAGTTTTTAATGGTTACCCATTTTTTTAATAAGGATATGCAATCATAAATTTTTCTAATGAATATGGTGTCATTCAATCTTTTATTCCCTTTCCCAAACATTCTAAGTCTGTAGATTATGGAACAACATCGTATACCTTCTCTTCTTCTTCTACCTTCTATCCCACTCTCCCTCTTTTGGAAAGAACACCTTCAAAAAAGCAACCATTTCACTTGTAAAACCAATGCAGTATGTTTCTCTGGACTGACCTGGAGATGGTGCTGTAGTTGCCCCAAGAATCCCAATACCAAGGGATCATGCCAGGAAAGTCTCAGAAAGAATAAAGTAACATTAAACTAGATGTTTTAAGTTTAATTGCCAAATTTCTATAGAAGCAATGCAATGTCAAAACTGAACTGAAATGAAAAATAAAGTATCATTTGCATAGTAAATTTCTTAGACACAAATCATCAAATTACAGTGTGAGTCAGGATCACATAAGTGGTCTTTGATGGTGAAAGGTGACCCTGGGCATATATTATGATTCCATGGTCTATTGTGTCATGAATCTAAAAAGGAAAGCCTGCTTGTGTCTTGGTTCAATTTTCTAAGGTGTTTAGGCCAGGTACCTTCCTGAAGCTTTTCTGTGACTTGCCAAATCAACCAAAATCCTTAAAGTTGAGT
Source organism: Chaetophractus vellerosus (assembly GCA_004027955.1). Taxonomy (NCBI): domain Eukaryota; kingdom Metazoa; phylum Chordata; class Mammalia; order Cingulata; family Chlamyphoridae; genus Chaetophractus; species Chaetophractus vellerosus. The sequence continues at coordinate 6,232 of PVKH010013626.1, read as the reverse complement.
TATATAAATCCTATTTCTTTTCCCCATACTAGACAAGCCCAGTCAAGGTTGTCATGAGTTCTCCTAAACAACCACCATCATCATGAAAAAAAACAATTTTAGTAAAGCCTGTGAAGAGACAACTTATTAATCTTTATAATTTGAAATCAATAGGTATGAGTACTTTCTATTATAAAACTGTTCTCAAATATATTCTTGTTCTCCCTGAAACCCTGTGGCATAGGTATTATTTTATACCATTTTACAGATAAACTATCCAAGCTCTGAGAGATTAAAATAATGACCAAGGTCATGTAACTATTATGTAGCAGAAGCAGATAAGAACCCAGATATTCTAACTTCACATCCCAGGACATATTCAGTAAGCATTTAATAGTCTTTAGATCTGTATTTCCTGTTAAATGTTGCTGCCTAGATATTCCACAGACATCTCAAAGTCTTATATTTTGTCTCAGTTTGCTAAAATTGACCAGTGAAGCCAACAGGACTTGGAGATTTCTATGGTGGAAATTTTTTCATTACAAATTCAGATTGTTCCAATTTTCTATTTTTCTTGAGTCCCTTTCTGGTAATTTATGTCTTTCAAGGAATTTGCCCATTTCATCTAAGTGACCAAATTTATTGTCGCTTGTACCTTTTCCATGTCTGTAGGTACCCTAGTATACCCCCTTTTGAGTCCTGGTATTAGAAATTTGCATCTGCTTTCCCCTCTCCTTGATCAGTTTAGCTAAAGGTTTTAAATTTTATTGCTGTTTAAGAAAAAGCAAGTTTTGAGTTCAGTCATTTCTCTGTTATTTGTGCTTTTTCTATTTCATTGATTTCTGCTCTTTATTATTTTCTGTCATCTACTTTGTATTTAATTTATCCTTTTTCTACCTTCTTAAGGAAGAGTATAGCATTGAACGCTATCAATTTTTCTCCATGAACTACCTTACCTGCATCTCACAAAATTTTTTAAAGATTTATATTATTTATTTATTTCTCCCCCACCCCCTCATTGTTTGCACTCACTGTCTGTTCGTTGTGTGCTCATCTTTTTAGGAGGCACCCTGGAACCAAACCTGGGACCATCCCATGTGGAGGGAGGTGCCTTATCTCTTGAGCCACCTCCACTCCCTGCTTGTTGCATCTCTCACTGTGTTTCCTCGTTGTGTCTCTTTGTTGTATCTTCTCACCATGCCAGTTCATCACGTCAGCTCACTGTCTTGCTTGTCGTCTATAGGAGGCACCAGAACTGACTCTGGGACCTTCAGAACCTCTCTTATGGTAGGTGGGCACCCAACTGCTTGAGCCACCTCGGCTTCCCAACAAATTTTGATATATGTTCTTACTAGTATTATTTCAAACTATTTCCTAATTTTCCTTGTGATTTCTTCTTTGACTTATGAATATATTTTTAATTTTATATATCCCCCCCTTTTTGCCTGTACTTGCTGTGTTGATTTTTTTTTGCATTCTTCTGTGTCTGCTTGTCTCCACTCCGTTGTGGCGACCCGCCGAGTCAGCTCACCACGCAGCGGCCTTGCCTGCTCGCGGGTGACTTGTCCTGCTCGTGGGCTGCTTTGCCCTGCCCGTGGCAGCTTTGCCCTGCCATGGCAGCTTGCCTTCTCAAGGCGGTCTGCCTGCTCAAGGAGGCCCCAGGAACTGAACCCGGGGCATCCCATGTGGTAAACAGGTGCCCTACCAATTGAGCTACAGCCAGCCCCTGACTTATGAATATTTAAGATTGTGTTGTCTAATTTCTTTTCAGTCATCTTTTCATACTGACTTTTAATTTAATTCCTTGTGTTGAGAGAATATATTCTTTATGATTTCAATTTTTAAAAAAATATTGATTTATGGGGCCAGCTGTAGCCCAATTGGTAGGGCGCCGGTTTACCACATGGGAGGCCCCGGGTTCGGTCCCCGGGGCCTCCTCGAAAGGGCAGACCGCCTAGAGAAGGCAAGCCAACGCGGGCAGGGCACGCCGCCGCGGGCAAAGGCAAGCCCCCGTGAGTAAGGGCGAGCCCCCGCGAGCAGGTGGGCCGCTGCGCCGGTGAGCTGACTCGGCGGGTCACCCCAGAGGAGGGAGACAAGCAGACACAGAGGAATGCAAAGAAAAATGAACACAGCAAGAACAAGCAGAAGGGGGAGATGTATAATAAATAAAAATAAATCTTTAAAAGTATATATTGATTTATGATTCAGAATATGGTCTATGAAGATAATGTCACCTCTACTGTTGTAGATTGTAATATACTATAAATTTAAATTAAGTCTAATTGGTTGATAATGTTGTATAAGTCTTCTATTTTGTTACTTATTTTCTGCCTACTTGTTCTAGCAATTACCCAGACAATAGTGTTAAAATATCCAACTGTAACTGTGGATTTTCCTATTTCTCTTTCCAGTTTTTGTTTCTTTTTTTAAAAAAATATGGATACCCAATTGTTCCAGCACCAGTTTTTTAAAAGAATGTACTTTCTCCAATGATTTACCTTTGCATCTTTGTCAAAAATCAACTGGCCAAAAGATTTAAAAAAAAAACACAATTGGCCATATATGTGTGTCTAATTTTGGACTTTCTATTCTGTCCCATTGAGCTATTTGTTAATCTTGGCACTAGTGCCACACTGTCTTATTTACTGTCACTTTATAAGTCTTTACATCAGATAATGTAAGTGCTCCAACTGTGTTCTCCTTTCTCAGTGTTGTTTTAGCTATTTAAGGACCTTTGCATTTCCATATGATGTTTAAAAGCAGCTTATCAATCTCTACCAAAAAAAAGCCTTCTTGAATTTTGTTAGATTGCTTTTAATCTATAGATCAATTTAAGGAGAATTAACATCATCGTAATAAGGAGTCTTCTGATCCATGAATACAGTATGTTTCTCCATTTGTTTGGGTCTTAAATTTTTCTTAGAAATGTTTTGTAGTTTAGAGTGAACAGGTCTTTCATGTTTTTTAAAAAATGTATTCCTAAGTATTCCATATTTTTATGCTATTGTAAGTCATATTTTGAAATCTTGATTTCGGACTGTTGCCAACATGTAGCAATATAATTGATTTTTATATATTGATTCTATGTCCTGCAACCTTGCTAATTTTATTTATCAGTTCTAGTAGCTGGTAATCTTGGGGTTTTTCTACATAGAAACAGTTTTATTTCTTCCTTTGCAATATGGGTCTATATTATTTCTTTATCTTATACTGTCTAGAACCTCCAATATCATATTGAAGAGAAGTGGTGAGAACAGACATCCTTGTCTTGTTCCTTATCATAGGGAAAACCATTCACCAGTAAATTTTATTTTAGCTGTAGATTTTCCAAAGATAGCTGTGGTAGCAAGAATTTGTAAAATGGGTGCCTAAAGATATCCCACCATAATACCTGGAACATGTGAGCATAATGAGAGATCATTCCTGTAGTAATATTAGGTTATATGGCATAGTTAACTTTAAAACAAGAAGATTTTCTGGGAGGGCCTGATATAATCACATGATCTCCTAAAAGCAGAGCCTTTTCTCTGGTAGATAGAAAGAGAAGTCATGTGATTGATATATCATTGTCATTTTGAAGATGGAGAGGGCTATGTGCTGGCCTCAGCAAGCTGATGATGGATTCTCTTTAATTGATTTCCAATCTAAAGATCTTTATTTCCCTTTTATTTTTCTTGCTTGTTTTGGATTTCATTTTCTCTTCTTTAGTTTCCTGAGGTAGAAGTTGAGATAATTGATTTGAGATTTGTCTATAAATTTTCCTCTCATTACTGTATTGGCTGCATCTCACAAATTTTGATGTATTGTGTTTTGATTTTCATTGAGCTCAAATACTTTCTTATTTCTCTTTTCACTTTTCCCTTTGATTAACAGTTTATTTAGAAGTATGTGATTTCATTTCCAAATATTTAATGATTCTCCAGATAGCTTTCTGTTTTGGATTTATAATTCAATTCCCTTATGATCAAAGAACATGCTTTGTATGATTAGGATCCTTTCATATTTATTGAGATTAGTTTTATGTTCCAGAATAAGTAAATGTTCCAAGTGAACTTGAAAAGATTGTGAATTCTGCACTTGTTCAGTGGAATAGTCTATGAATGTCAATTAGGTCGTTAGATGATAGTGTTGTTCAAGTCTTTTCTATCCTGACTGATTTCAGTCCACATATTCTATCAGTTTTTGGAAAGTTGTTGAAATCTTTGACTGCAATTGTGCATTTGTCTGTTTCTCCTTGCAGTTGTATCCATTTATGCTTTGTATATTTTAAAACTCTTATTAGGTTCATAAATGCATAGGATTGTTATATCTTCTTGATTAATTGGCTCCTTTATAATTATGAAATTATCCTTTAAGTGACATTAGACCATTTCACATATAAATACCTTACAATAACAGTAAATTTCCATCTCTCCCCTCCCAGCCTTTGTGCTATAATTGTCATAAATTTTACTTCTACATATATTATAAAACTCAAAATACATTTTTACTATTTTGATTTAAGCAGTCACTTATTGTTAAAGCAATTAAAATAATTTTAAAATCTTATATATTTACTATGTAAGTACTATTTCCAGTGCTCTTCATTCCTTTTTCTTTTACTTGGAAGACCTCCTTTAACATTTCCTACAGTGCAAGTCTGATGAATAAAATCTTTCATTTTTTTATGAATGTTTTAGTCCATGTTCTTCTTTGAAAAGTATTTGTGCTGAGTAAAACTTCTAGGGTGATAATTTCCTTTATTTCATTACTTTATGTTACACTACTGTTTTCTACATGGTATTAAGGTCTGTTGTCATCTTCATCTTTGTTCTTTCAGATGTAATGTGTCTTTATCTCTGGCTACTTTTAGATTTTCTCCTAATCACTGGTTCTAAGCAATTGTATTAGGTACTTTGGTGTATATTTTTTCATATTTCTTTTGCTTGGGGTTCATTGAGTGTCTGGGATGTGTATGTGTTCAGTTTTCTTCAAATTTGGCAAAATTTTGGCCATTACTTCTCAAATATATTTTTGTGTTCCTTCCTTTCTTTGGTGACTCTAATTAAATGCATATTAGGCCATTTAAGTTGTCCCAAAACTCACTGTTGCTCTGTTACTTTTCTCAGTCTTCATATTCAGTTTCTTTTTTATTCATTTCTGTTGCTATATCTTCTGGTTCATTAATTTTTTCTTCTGCAACATCTAATCTATTGTCAATGTAATTTCTATTACAAACGTTATAGTTTTTCATCTCTAGAAATTCACTTTGGATCTTTTCCATGTATCTACTTATCATGGTTAATCTTTCCTCTAGCTCCTTAAACATACATGTTTTAATTTCCTAGGCTGTTTAAGCAAATGCCATGAAATGGGTCAAGTTAAACAATGGGAATTTATTCACTCATAGTTTTGAGTCCAGGAAAATGTCCAAATCAAGGCATCATCAAGGCAATGTTTTCTTCCCAAAGACCAGCTTTCTGGTGATTCTTGATTCCTCTGTCACATGGCAAGACATATGTCCTTCTCTTCTGGGTTCTGTTTCAACTTCTTGCCTACTGTGGCTTTCTCTCTCTCTGTTTGAATTTCATTATCTTATAAAAGACTCTAATAATAGTATTAAGACCCATCCTGATTGAGGTAGGACACCCCTTAACTAAAGTAACCTCATCAAAGGTCCTACTTACAATGATTACACACCCACAGGAATGGATTAAATTTAAGAACATGTTTTTCTGGGATACACACAGCTTCAAACCACCACAATATGAAATACAGTCAATAGTTATTTTAATGACATTTGCTATAGTTCTGTCTTCTGTGTCATTTCTGGATCAGTTTCAATTAATTTATTTTTTTTCATGATGGGTCATATTTTTCTGCTTTTTTTGCATACCTGGTAACTTTTGCCAGAATTTATTAGTTTTACCTGTTGATTTTTTTCTCTTTTTAAATTTTCTTTACTGTGGTAAAATATAAATAATGTAAAATTTACCATTTTAACCATTTTTAAGTATACACTTTAGTAGCAATAAATACATTCACAATGCTGGATAGTCTGGACATCTTATAAATATTTCTGAGCTTTGTTCTGGAATGTTAAGTTACTTGAAAAGCTTAATTTTGGGAGTTCTTACTTTTAAGCATTGTTAAGCTGTACCAAAGTAATATTTAATCTAGGCCTAATTTTGCCCTAACACTAAGGCAAAATCCTTTTGAGTTCTCTACCCAATGCCACCATGATTTATGAGCTTTTCCACTCTGGCTGGTGGGC
>PVKH010013625.1:0-16785 GCA_004027955.1 Chaetophractus vellerosus | reverse complement strand
AGAAAAACATAAAAATATAAATTTTGTACCTATTTTAATTTTAAATTATATGTTGCCAGAAAATAAATCTGTGTGACTGAGATGATGCCAACACCCAGGCAGTGGTTTGGAGCATACACACGATGGAATGCTGTGTGATTCAGGTCAGAGGACAAGGTTTGAGGCCGCTCATGAAAAGTGCATATCTATTTAGTTGGCTCCAGTTTCTAGATTAAAGATTCTTGATATGCCTCTGGACTTCTAGAGGGTTCATACATGGAATTCAATAGATCCATGAATCCCTAAGAAACTATACAAATGCTATTGTTTACCTAGATTTCTTAGTTTGTCATTTTTTAGATTAATAGCTTTATCAAATTATCTTTTAAATAATTCTTTGAATTCCAAATTAAAAAAAAATCTCTAAAACATAGTGAGCAGATTGGCTAACACATTTTGCTGATTTTAATTACTTTGAAAACTCTACTTTCTATCAAAATAAGACATGTAAATTTTATATGAAGTGAAGTTTGTGCAGAGAGAAGAGAAAACTATTCAACAAAGATAGAAGGATGTCCCAGGAATACTAGAATAAATGGTTATAAAAGATAAAACATATAAGTGGGGATGACATAATATTTGAGTTAAAAATTAACGGCCATTTAGGCATCAATATTGTCTAAATAGTAAGATTCCAGAATATATTAATAATTTGTGTTATACCATAAGACTGTTGACAGTTTCACAATTTCCCTTGTCATAGGTTGACATGTAAACTATGAAATATTTTCTCTGTATACTATTTCTATCAGAATTGAAAAATATTAAAAAAGAAGAAATTCTCTAAACCTGAAGAAACAAAGGAAGAAGAGTATTTTGTGGCATTATGAACAAAGTCACATTGTGTTCCCGCCAAGCAAGACATAATCCTGAAGGCTTATGAAAGAGAAGAGAGCTATGAACAATAAGATTGGGTTATACCATTCTGGCAGAATAAAGGTTTAAACAGAAATTGAATCATGTTTTAAAAAAAAAGAATATTTTTTCATATGAGTTGGAGGGTGAGATTCATACATATTATATTTGTATGAACTCAAATGAAAATTGACTACGGTTATTTGTTGGGTTTAAACCAATCTATTTATTATGGTAAAAATATAAAGAAAAATGAGGAAGGACATGTACCAATTGTTTGTACTACTTACCTGTAAGCGTTCTTAATTTATATACAATTTCTGTTAAGAGAATGAATGGTGGGTATTTTGAACTTCTATTTGGTATTTTTAATAATTAAAAACTCATTAAACTGATTAATCTATTTTATAAAAATATTTTGTTATTATATAAAGGTCTGAAAACATATATAAAATTGTTAACACAATTTTTCTATGAACAGATGGTAGTCAGACAACGGTCATTCTCTGGAACTTATTTGAATTGCACTTTTGTTAGTACTCATAAATATAAATTGATATACATTGAAAAAATAAAGGTAAAACTTTAGTTAAAATTTGCAGGATAACAACATCAATGAAACATTTTTTACTAAAAAAATTTAAGAGTTGTAGCTAGTTATTGAATCTGTACACATGTGATCAAATAAATACTTGGAGATTCAATCTATTATCTGTTAGTGAGAGTCATTCTTACTATTAAAGTTCAGTCTGATGTCAGCATGTGGTTGCTCTTCTGAATTAAACCAAATTTTCCACCAAACAGGTTAATTTGTTCTCATTAGCAAAGTCATTCATCTTGCTGTTCTCTGCTGGGTTGAACTACTCTTCTGGATATCAGACAGATGTTACTTTCTAGCACTGCTGAAAAATCCCTACAGAAGGTTCTGTTCCCACTCCCTCTTTAAAGGCCCTTTGTTCCTAATAAATGTATCTCCGGCCAACTTTGGGTTGATACCCTGGCTACAGTCTAAAAAAAAAATTAAAGCAACAAAGAGAGACCAATGATTATAGTAAGCCATTATAGAATAATTTGAACTTTATAAATGATTTTCTTTTTCATTATCACATTTTGTTATTCTCAATTAACCTCTTACATGCTTTCTTGTTATTTTACTAATAAGGCTGGGAAGCATTTTTATTAATTCAAGGTCATTCAATAAGAATGTGATGAAGGCTGTAGCTTCAACTAAAGGCTTCTGAATGCAATTTTGTATTATTTATACATACACATACTCAAACAACTCAAACTTAGGTCTTCAGAATACAACTTTGTATAATTTACATTCACACAACCTTGCAATGTCTACTGAATAGTCAATTTCAATAAATAGGTGCTGATTTAAGTTGATCAATAATTATTACCAGGTACCATTCAAAATTCTGTGAAATAGTATCAAATTGCAATATTTCTGCCTCATATAGTTTACATTCTGAAGGGATGAAAAAGTAACGATTTCTTTATTATTGATATTACTCTGTTTTATTTACTTTTACTTCCATGAAGACCAAATTATCAAGCATACACTTGGGAATAAAGGGATCTGAGCACTGGCATAAATGCATAATTCCACTTTTCTTTAATGAAAGTATGATTTTGAGTAAGTTACTTAAGTTTCTGGGCCTTGTTTTCCTTTTCTTAGTACTAAACAAAAATTTACTTCATAAAATTGTGAAGTACTTAGTACAATGCTTCCCATAAGGTAAGTTCTCAATAAGTATTTGCTAGTATTAAGCTATCTTACTCAAGAGACTAATTTGAAGTTTTTATTGAGCATTTTTCTTGGTGCCTTCTAAGTAGATAAACTGCTCTAAAGCATACACAGTGAACCACTGGGAAGTCAATGCTAAATGTGGAAGCATCCAGAAAAGCAATAAAAGATTTACTAAAATTATTAGCAATAACTAAAGTCATTTCTTCCTGCTTGATTTTGAAAGTAAAGACCAAAGGAGAAAGTTTCAGGATTGCTATTTGTATACTTTTTGCTCACATCCTGCCATCTATCTGTCACAGCTGACATAAATTAGTTGAATACTCAAAAGGCCAGTAAAATCCTTCATATGCATTTAATAAACATTCCCCCTACAAGAATGATTAAAGTCAAATAAATCAATGGAATTTACAATTTTAATTGATAAGTGGATTGAGGCATAGAGAATGAAATAATCAGCCCACTATGTTATTCAATACAATATTATTAAAAGAGAATACATCAAGGAGTGAGATAAACATAAAGTATGAAATAATCTCAAGGTATTTTCAGAAATTATATTTAACAAAATCCATAAATATCTTTTCTGATATATTTAAGAAGTGAATAAATTGAAACAACCTTTACTTGATGGCGTAAAGTCAGAAGTATATAAAGCCAAAGTAAGCCAATTCTTTCCAAATAATTTAAGTATCTCATAATCTGTGTGTGGTGGGCGATTTTATATTATGTAACTTTTTACAATGGATTCTGAGTTATAAGAGTTTAAGGAACTAATTGATCCTAGATATAAATGTTTGCATATTAAATCTATCAGAACAGTGCAGTTTATAATAGTAAACTAAACATAAAATATTCATTATATGTTTTTGGAAGATAAAAGCACGCTATTATGAAGTATATATCTTAGTATAGTATATTTTGGAAAAGAAACACAGCCCATGTACCTGCATTAAATATGTGGATGAATGATTTCTATATCTATCTACTCAAATATATGTATATGTACATATATACATACATGACAAAATTAAGTTATATATGACAAATTGTTGTTTTCTGAGTATGGACATGTGGAATTTTAAATATATATTTACTGTAATTTCCAAATTATTTAACATTATTATATATTGCTTCTGTAATTTCTGTTTACATTTGGGGTAGAAGCTTAATTTTCATTAATGCCATTGACACTTCTCCAATTTTTACAGTGCCCCTCCACACTCACTTGTTTTTACACTTTCTTCATAAGAGGTGCCACAGCTGACCCAAAATTTGTGGAGCTGTTTTGATATGAGATTCTTTTGCATTTCAACAAAATACAGTAACCCATGGAAAATTACACTCTACTAGGGTGGGGATTGTTGTATGTGTTCCTCACCACTCTGCCAAAAAGAATACCTGGATCCAAGTACATATTCATCAAATATTTTGAATTACTTAATTTGAAAAATACCCAGAAATGAAAAATATGTACTTGCTTTACCTTGTACTTGCCTTGAGAGCAGAACTAATTAGATAAATTTAAAAACCCTAACCAATAGTTAAAAATGAAAAGCTCATGGCTATTGATTAAACAATTTTTGGAAAAAGGATTCATCTTTTTAAAGATAGAATTCTGGACATGGAAAACTAAGCTTAAAGAGGGCAATCATTTTAATTAGTTGTCAGACTTTAACATGATTGCCTCTCCCAGGAAATGAGTAGAATATATGGATTTTCATAAGTAAAAAATGCTCTAAAAGAGTGGAGTCATGGTTGAGGGTCAGAAAAAATTGATACTCCATGGAATGTAATAAAGGAAGTAGAAGGCATGTGTATTTAAAAAATTCCCATATTCCCTAGGTTTCTGGTTTGACTCTCCCAGGACAATACATCCATACCTCTTACTTTGTAACTTCTTAGCCAAAAGGTCTATGGAAATAGGTTGAGAGAAACAGTGTGATCTCATTTTTAATGTTGAAATAAGGTCTGCCCCTTGGAGAGAGGCAATGTCTCCTTGGCCCCTGATTCTTGGCAAGGAATGTACTGAAAATTCCTCTTAATTTCAAGAAACAAATATATATGCAATTCCCTAGTTCCTTTCATGTAATTTAGCCATTGCTCCCTTGGGCAGAAGATCACTTCTTTCATCAGGGTAGCTTGTTCCATATTACATTGTTTTTCTGAATTCTTGTTAACCCTCCCCTTAATGTGCAGGCAGTGATAATTCCACTGCTACAAGTTTTGGGTTCCTGCACTAAATCCTTGTGTATTATGGTTTTCTTAACTCACCCACAACTTTGTAAATCTTTCTTTTGTAAGAAAACCCTTTGAATTAACCTAATTTAATTGAGCTATATTTATTCAGTTGGAAATGTGATTGATACAATTGATACAATAAATATCCCAGGAAAAATGAACTCATAAAGGGATTATAAGATTTGGTTTCTTGAATATTCAAATCAAATACATATAAGCCACATGACTGAGATAAGAAGGGTTAGGCCAAGTCATAAGTGGCTTCACAATTGCTCAAAATATCAATGGAATATCAATGGTTGTATCATTGGTTGAATTATTGGTAGAAGCATAACATTTAGGGAGCAACTGTTGCGGTACTTAGTTGCTATGAAAACTAGAATGATTAAAAAGATAGAAGAATCACCTGATTTATTCTTATAGTTCTGGAGAGAAAACACAGTGATATAAAAATTAGTAATATAAAAGTAAGAATATGCATGGAAACCAGAGATATGATGGAAGGTTTTGAAGGAGTCCCTCAGGTACATAATTGTGGGACAATTCCCTAAGCTGAAAACGAATTCTGCAAAACTTGTACAGTTGAAGAATCAATTAAATGCACTACCACTCCAAGCATTTTGTGCTAAAGTCCTGGCTTTACACTGTTGGGGAAGAACTGAGACCCTAAGGAAACAGAAATTTGGGGACAGCTATTGATGAGGCTGACAATCTTGAGGCTTCAAATTTTCCTGTGTCCTTTGACCCTTAACCCACTAAAGTACCTGATCTCTGTATATAAACCATGAAATGACTACAAGAAAGGCAGTTTCCTCAAAATCCAGGACAAATTATCGTGACATTTACAACATCACTTTTCATTGCCTTCAAGCCCGAATGAGAGTAAACCCAAAACTGTCCTGTGTTAGCAAGTTTGCTATGTGGTGCATCTTCGGGACACTAGCTTAGGCACATCTAAGGCTTTCAGCAAATGACCACTTTATTTTCACAGCACAAAGGGACCAAAGAACAGGGTAAAAGATCACATCTTGGCCATTTCCCTAGAAAGGCCAACTGCTTAGCAACTCCACAGTCCTCTTTTCACATCAGAGTTGAGAGCACTTGCACTGAGTGCTGAGCTTTTATACACTCCAGGGGGAGGAGGTTCTACCAATGAGCAACCTTTGTGCCTGGCAAGCAGCTAGGGCCCTTAAAGATTTAACATCTCCCCTAGCTCCCTGTGGTCTCCTGTGGGAAAAAACACACTGTTCACTTGCATGAAATCTTATTATTTTGTTTTCTCTTTCTTCCTTTTGATCTCTGTTCCTTTGTTCTTCCTTTTCTGTACTCTTCAGGAAATTGAGTAATCTTGGATGGTACTAAACAAGTGTTTAGTATTTCATTTTATTTTCTCTATTAGCTTTTTAGATAAACCATCTTTTAAAATTTATTTATTTATTATTTATTATTTATTGTTTGTTATAAGGAGTACAGCATACTTTACCTATCTATTTTTAAACCTATCTCATTATAGATCAATTATATGATAAATCACATTTTAACAATACATAAACAGGAAACATAAATCCATTAGCAGTTTCTCTTATTCTTTGTAATATATTTTATTTCTTCTTTGTACACTTTCCACCATATACTGTCATTTTTAATTTTCAATATTGTTTTATTTGTTTCCCCAACAATATATGTATATATATACAGCAGACACCCAATTGATTATTAATTCCATGAGAGGTAGTGGATTTGCCTACATTGAGCCAATATAGATCCTTTAGCACTACGTTTGACACAGCAAATATTAGTTGGCTGAATGAAGGTGGTGAAATTTGGTTTCATAGTATCCCTGGCATCATTTTCACCCACACCTGTCTACTCAGTCTTTACTGCTCACAATCAGTATCTGTCTTTTGTCCGTGCATTATTCTCACCTTTTGATTTCCAAGGTAAGCAATTTTTAAAACTCAGTTCCAGTTTCACCAGTTATACACACATCCTTTGACAACTAATTTAATTAAATTTTCTATGTAAGATTAGAATTATTACCTATTTAAGATTTTTATCCCACTTAGCTTACACCTGTATCCATATAAATATGCAAATTATATAAATGTATATGTCTCATATACAAAGAGACAAGAAAACAATAAGAAAAAGGAACATGAAAAGAAAGCAACAACATCAAACTAAAAAGGAGAAACTCTCTCTTTCATACCATTGTTTCCCTCAGAGTCTCTATGGCATTATATGCATAGAGTAGCTACTTTGATGTAATTCAGCGGTTAATTTTTGCTTCTATTGGGTTACTTGATAGAGAACATGCAAAAGAGTTTTATCAACTAGAAACTTTTGATGACAAGTAATGAAAACCCATCTCAAAGTGGCTGAATTCTGAATGAAAATTGTTTGTCCTTGTCAGTCAAGCTTCAGAAGTAGAATGGAGTTTGGATTTGTCTTAATCCACTAGATTTGGTTTAAGTTCTCTTCAGTATCTTTAACTTTCAGTATCACTTTGTATGGGCTGGCTACCCCCTTGACTACAGAAGTTTCAAACTGTAGACTACAATATCCTGAGGAAGAATGAGCACAATTTTGTAACTGTTTATGAACAAATGAATTACTTTCAATGGATTCCTTCTTGTGGCAGTTTGATATTATTTATGAATTCCAAAAAGGACATATTGATTATGTTTGTAAATTAGTCTGTTCCTCTGGTTGTGATACCCTTTGAATGTATTAGATTCAGCTGTGATACATCTAATTAAATTTATTTAAGATTAGGGCTTTGATTTAACCATTTCGTTAAGAATGCTACTCAGTGTTGAGTCCCAGCCACCTTAGGTTGATAAAACAGACTCTCACATGGTAGTAGAAGCATAGAGAACAGAGAAGAATAGAGATGGCTCATTCGACACTGCAGAGGCCCCAGGAAGAGAAATGAGCCTGATGGTCTACAGCTGATCTTGTGAAGACAACAGAGCAGCTGAGTCCAGAAAGAAATGAGCCCCAGGGAGTGAGACAAGCCTTTTATGCCAGCCTACAGCTGAGATAAAGAAGCTGGGACCACGGAGCCTTAAGAGGAAAGAGGAAGGCTGAACCCTCACAGACATTGCTGCCATCTTGAGCCAACATGGGGCAACAGACTTTGGGTGAGAAAATACCTCTTATGGTACCTTGAGTTGGACTCTTTAGGGCCTTGTGACTGTAAGCTTCTACCCTAAATAAATACCCTTTATTAAAGCCAACAGATTTCTGGTACTTTGCACCAGCACCCCTTTTGCTGGCGAATACACCAGCCAAGTCTTCTTTTATTGAATCAGACAAAAGTACATCCTATGAATTCCTTGAAGCTATCATTCAATTCAGAGAAATGACATATTCTAGAAGGCTTATTACTGGGTTATCATATCAGTTGATATTACTTGAGTGGTGGGATTATCCTTGCTCTTGTTATACTTAGTGTCTGAAATTTAGATTTGTGAAGCAGAAGGGTGGGACCCAGAACGAAATTTAATACAATGTCAGGATAGAGATAGGGAAATATGAATATAGAGTAAAATCAAAATAAAGGTTACAACTTATTTTCTAAAGTCTGACCACCAGATTAAAGATATCAAAATGTTTGAGATGATGTCGCTTCAACAATTTACTATGAAGAAAGTACAGCCTTATTTTATTAGGTCATATTTTTATAGTAACTTCTACTTGATGATATCTAGATGCTTTGCAAATACTGATACATACATTATACATTTATTGTCAGAAATGTCCAGGAAAACAAAAATCATAAACTAATCCAGATTTTAAACTAATTATGTAAGAATCATATTTAAACAGCTATTTAATTAGGTGTTAACCGTCACAGATGGCTGAATATTTTAGCTAAATGTACATTCTATAGCTAACAAAACATGTAGATTTTACATTTCCCTAGAAAGTCTCTGAATAGCACTTATATATGTTTCCCTAAAATAAGGTTTAAATTCTGCTGTGACACACGTTTGAAATTAAAGTAAATACACCATGTCAAATATGGGGCTTGGCATGGTCAGAGAAATATGTCATGCAATTTGAATTAGAACTAATCACCTAGGGAGAGAAACTAATTAAAAACATTTTGGTCATGGAAAAAAATGGGTCATAAAATATACGTTTATATATCTGGAGAGATATCTGGAGAAAAAATTTAGGAATAAATCTAAAATTTTTATTGAAAAACTAACTGTAAGTTGATTTTTCTTTTAAGGTGATGGCCAAAAATATATCTTTCTTGCCTTGAAAGTGGAAATACCTATTAAATTAGCTTTAAAATATTTTTAGATAAACCACAGCCATCTTATGTAATTAATCTGTAAATAATGCATGCCACCACCTGGGACCTCATATGTGGGAAGCTGGCACACAACCACTGAGCCACATCTGCTTCCCTGAGTCAGTTTTTATGTTTGTTTTTGCTTGTTGTTTGTTTCTCTTTTCCTTATAAGGCACTGGGAATTGAACTCAGGACCTCCCATGTGGGAAGCAGGTACTCAATTGCTTCAGCCCCATCTTCTCCCACCATGTATTTTTATGGTATAGCAAAATAGATTCTCAAGTCTAAAATATTTCATAGAGAATTTTTTGTTTCTAATCATTTGTTAAATTAGGGATTAAATGTAAATAAGCTGCAGGATTTAATTCATTTTTAAGACATGTGTTTCATACTTTCTCCTTTGAAAGTAAATTTCTCCAATAGATTTTCCTGCCTGGATTTGATGATGGTGATAGTGATGGTGGTGAGAGTAATGATGATGGCAATGATAATTACAAAAATAATAATAATGTAACCACATCCATAGTCTATTCCAATTAACTGAATATTAAAAAAAACATTTCTTCAATATATGTGATAGATTAAAAATGAGATGAAATTGACTTCAGGGAAAACTGAAGTGAGGCTACCAATTTCACTTTGCAGGCTTCTTCTTACTCAACTTGATGCTATCATTTTTATCTGATCTGAAATATCAATTTTTAATAATATGTTAGTTATATTAATTGACAATCACTAAACATCCGTTAGCCTCACAAGGAACAAAATTAGTTCTCTTAATTTTTGATGATTCAAGATATGATGCTATTCAGTAACATCATTTAAAATGTTCCATAGGTTCTAGCTTAAATGTTTTGTAAGAGAATGGCAAAAAGTGAGGGAACTCTGATACTCACATCAGTGATCTGAGTTAAAGTTTTTTGAAGCCCCAGAAATAAGCACAAATCATTTACTTCTATGATCCTGAGAGTGCCAAACCATGATGAGAATGAAGGACAAAAAAAAATCTATTAAGAGATTAATATGAACTTCTAAAATTAGACCCATTCATCTTAATTGCCTAAGTGCCTAAGAAAAAACATATATATGAATTCCTCTAAATCATGCCTAAATAACACTCATTTTCATCTTGCAGATTATGTGCCTGGAAATCTGAAATACAAACTAAAACCAGAGTAGGAAGAGGTTAGCATAATTAAGGGAAAAAGAGGGAACAAGAGACTGTCTAAAACATTAAAAAATACAATAATTGAAAAAAAATAGTATAAAGTGATAGATTAAGGAATAGAAGTTCCTTGCAGAGATTTTATAGCTCAAAGGATTAAAAAAATAAAAGAAAATCCAAGACATTGAATTTTACATTAAAATGGCATCAAGGGCCCGGCTAGATAGCTCAGTGGATAAAGAGCTCGCCGGTGTACCACATGGGAGGCCCTGGGTTCGGTTCCCGGGGACCTCTCCTAGCGGGCAGACCGCCTTGAGAATGGCAAGCCACCATGGGCGGGCCGGAGCCGCCGTCGGCAGGGCAAGAAGCTGCCACGGACATGGCAAGAGCCGCCACGGGCAGAGCAGGTCGCCGGTGGATGGAGCGCAGCCAGCCACCCGTGAACTGAAAAGCCGGCCGTGAACAGACGCAGAGACCGCCCACAAGCGGGGAAAGCCGCGCCTGCACAGTGTCCAATCTCGGCGCGTCGCCGCAGTGGGGGGAAGGGGAGATATGTAATAAAATAAATATAAAATAAATAAAATCTTTAAAAAAAAATGGCATCAAAAACATATCAATATAACCAAGTAATAAATCTGTGAGTTAAGTATTATGTGGAAGTGAGGCTGATCAATATGTCTAGAATAGTTGTCCTTAACCTAGTCTGGGTTATCAGGAAGGATTTGAATAGACAAAATTAATTGATGTTTCTAAATATTTACTGATCTCTAAAATATGTGCAAATTACTATCTAAATAGGCATTGAAGATAAGGTAGGAAAAGTAGATGAACTCTCTGCCCTTATTATTACAATCCAAGTGAAACCCAAGTGAAAATGAGAGGCATCAATTTTTAAAAATGTGTAAATATATAATAAGCTGTATTGAATGCATTGAAACGCTAAAATAGCAAATTGCTTGGTAAGTGTGTATTAGTTACATAGCATCTCTTCTCACATTGAGTAGGTATTCAACAAATATTTGTTGACTGCCTAACTGTGTGGGAGAAAAAATACACGGATAAAATAAAAGTTTCTTAAATAATTAATATTTGAATGAAGATCTAAAAGATAAGTAGCAGTTAACTAATGTGTAATTTTGGAGGAGAAGTTGCCAGGAAAGAGACTGTTCTTTGCCTCGGGAATGGAACTATCTTCCTGATGTTCAATAGTACAAGGCATAATCAAGACCATGAGAGAAGGCAAAAAGAGATGCAAAAAGCAAAGCTGTTGTGCTGTGAAGCAGACTGGATTTTAAGCAGGGGAGGCATAATTATATTTAAGATTTTAAGATGATTTCCAACTTTCTGTTTTAAATTTGAGGACTGTGTGGCATTACTCCTACCAACACAAATCTTTCAGAATCACACAAACAAAAATTACAGACTGTAATTGTCCTTGATAGTTATGCAAGCTATTGTAAGGAATCACTGGAAGCAAAAAGGACAGAAGAAGGAGACCACAGTACAAGACCCATTAGGATTCTAATAAAAGAAGGAAAGTTTCCATAGATGGTTCATGCCAGGAAGTGATAGATATTGAGAGAAAGACCTACCAAATAGCTATGACATAGCAAATATCTCTTGTATATCTATCTACTTTCCTTCACTGCTATGACCCCCAACCTAATCCAAACGAATAGCTATCTTACCAGAAATAATACAATGGCTTTTAATTAATTTCCTGGTAACTTGTTTCTTTCTCCAAAATCTCAAGTTTGGAAAAATTTGGGTAGCACATTGCAAAAATAACCACAGCCCCTCACTTTCTGTATCCACATCTTTTGCAAAGTGACATGCAGTTCCTACCAACAATAGGTAGAGTTGATTTCCCCTCCTCTTGAATGTGGTCTGGCCTTGTCACTTGACTCAGGCCAAAAAAAAGAAGAAGAAGAAAAGCACAAAAGTGACATCTTGTCAGTTCAACCATTAGCCTAAAGCTATCTTGCACACCTTCCATTTGCTCTTGCAAGATCTTGCCACCACCAAATAAATAATCATGGTTTGGGCTGTTGGAGGATAGCCATCTACACCAAAATACAGCCAGTCAAGCATCTTAAATGTGAGTGACTCTATCTGTCCCCTATGAGAATAGACTCTCAGATGACCTTTCAGATACATGAACAGGAATAATTGGTTGTTTCCTTGAACCACTAATTTTCAGGTGGTTTCTAATGTAGGAATAGATAACTGATTTACCTGCTACCTTCTACCAGCAACAAGTGCACCCCTCGACTGCAAACAGATAAAACGCTTTAGTGGTTTCTCTTATGTAAACTCCCAATATCAATGTATATGTCCCCACTACGCCACATTCTTATCAGTATATTAGAACATTTAATTGTTGTTATTGTTAAATTGTTGCCTATCCAAGGGTTGTAAACTAAATTTGTTTTATCTTTTCTTAATAGGCATTTCTCTGATTAATAATACAGCTGAGTTATTTTTATGACTTTCTTTACCATTTGTGCTTTCTTCTGTGAAATACTTCTTCATGTCTTGTACCATGGCTCATATTGGGTCTTTTGAGTTTTGATTATATTTTCAGGATGACTTACATTGTTTTGTACTGTATACTTCAGATACTGGTCCACGCTCAGTGAGGCATATTGCAAATATCTTTCCCTAATTTGTGGATGGCTTTTTCATTCTATTATTTTATCTGTTCATAATAAGAATGATTAATTTTAAAGCAGTGGAATTGATCAATCTTATTCTATATAGTCAGAGACTTTGGGGTCCACTTTAAGAAAAGTTCCCTGCTCCAAAACAAGACAAAAATAGCATTCTACACACTATTCTAAAAGTTTTAACATTTTTCGATTTATTTTTAAGACTTAAATTTTCCTGAAATTTTAACTTTTCAAACAATGTGATTTATGAACACAACTTCCTTTTTTTCAATTGTCCAAGACCCATTTAATTTCTACCTTTTAGAGTCAAATGAGGAGGTGTATTTATATATTTTCATATGTTGAACAATTTTAGACTGTTGGAGTAAATACAACATGATCATAATAACAAGTCAAATAAATGCTTTGATTATCCCCTGTGGAAATGCATTTGCTCATATGATTAGGAAATGTGCACTAAGCCTAAATTTATTAGTGACACTTACTTTTCCTTTCTCTTATCTGCTCTTTTCTGGTTTTGGTTCCAAGTTGTACTGGCCCCATATATATTCATTTTATTGAGTATTCCCTAATTTTTTGTGTGTGGGAAAAATTGTATGTGAATGAAATTATTTCTTGAAAGGTTTGCATAATTCTTCTTATAGTTTTCTTAATCCTGTCTTTTCTTTGTGACAAAATGTATAACTACAACTTTAATTTCATGAATGGATATATAATTATTCAAATGTCCTATTATTTTTAAGTCAGTATTAGAACTTTTTTTCCTATTTGTACATTTTTCTTAATGTTCAAATATATTGGCATAAAGTCTGTATAGTATCCTCTTACAAACTTTTTACTCTGTACCTTAGCTGTAATTCTGTGGACTTTATAATTCTCAGAAATATTCATTTGTGCATTATCTTTTTTTGGACTTGATCAACATTAGCAAACACTTGTCGACTTAATTAAACTTCTAAAACACCCAAGTTTTCCTTTGATAACTCATGTTACTATATCTTATTTTATAGAGTTTTAATTCTTTTTAAGAATTTGTTTTAGCACATTTTCTAATTTCTTAAAATGAACTCATAAATCATTGGTTCTTGGCATTTCTTCTTTAAATATACATGTTCAAAGTTATATGTTTCTTCTAAGTTCATTACAATGCTTCCATTAAATCTAACTATAAAAGAATTTTATTAGCACTCAGTTCCACATAGTTTTAAATTTTCATTATATTTTCTTCTTCAACCCATCATTTGTTTAGAAGTGTTTTGTTTTAGTATCCAAAACTATTGTTATTATTTGTACTGCCTTGAAATTGAAATTGTACTACCTTGAATTGAACTAAATTAAAGTTAATTTTAATATTTAAAAAACATATGCATGATAACAAGCCTTTGAAATTATTTGTAATTTGCTATGTAGCAATTTTGTAAACATTGTATGCATGAGAAAGAAAAACAGAAAAAAATCATCTCTAATTATTGAGTGCAGAGTTCCATATAAATCTAATAAAGTTCATTTGCTACGGTGTTCAAATCTTCTCTATTATTATTAAATTCTTGTTTGCTTGACCTATCAAAAATGAGAAACATATTTAAAGCTGTCAATATAATGGAAGATTGGTCAATTTCTCACTATAATTATATCTATCTTTACCACAATCTTTGTGTGTGTAAGTACACAGGCATATATCCCTATATATGAAGATATATGCTACAGATTTGTACACTTTATCACTTTGTACTATATTCTCTTGCTTGAGCTGCTATGACAAATACCATACAATGGGTTGGCTTAAACAACAGCAATTTATTGGTTCACACTTTGGGAGGATAGAAAGCTTGCTTCCTTCCAAGTTGGGTATCATTCTGGCTAGCCAGAAATCCTTAGTTCCTTGGTTCTCCAGGAACATGGCAATGTCCTCTTTTTCCTTCTGGTCACACTGACCGCTGGTTTCTGGTTCCTCCAATGAATTTCTCTCACTATGTCTGAATTTCTTCTGTTTATAAAGGTCTCCAGAAGGCTCACCCTCATTCATTTTGGCCACAACCTTTTGACAACAATTTCAAGTGATCCTGGCTACAATAGGTTCATACCCACAGGAATGCAGACTAAGACCAAGAACATGTCTTTTGGAATCACACAATTCAACCTATCACATGGTGATGTTCTCTAGCCCTATAAAACATTTTTCTCCCCGTATAGTCCAGGTATTTATGATATGAATGAAAATACCCAACACTTTCCCCATTCTTATGCTTTATAGCTTTTTATAAACTTAAGTTTTTGTAGTATCACTTTTAAATTAAATATATTAAATTGGTTTTCTTCTTCTATTCAATCTGGAAAACTTCATTTCTTTATTGGAGAATTTTGTCATTATATGTTTAATAAGTATGATTATTCTTATATTTCAGTACCGTCTTCTTTCTTATAATTATCTTTTATTTGTATGTTATTTTTTCTTTCTTTCCTTTAAAAAAGTGTTGATATATTTTTATTTTATTTTTTTATAGATTTATTTTATTTATTTATCCCCTCCCCCCGTTGTTTGCACTTGCTGTCTCCTCTCTGTGTCCATTCACTGTGTGCTGTCTGTCTCTGCTCGTCTTCTCTTTAGGAGGCACCAAGAACCAAACCTGAGACCTCCCATTTGACTTGAGCTACCTTTACTCCCTGCTTTGTTGTGTCTCTCATTATGTTTCTCTTTGTGTCTCCTTGTTGTGTCCTCTTGTTGTGTCAGCTCACCGCGCAGCCCATTGCGCCAGCTTGCTGTCTTGCTCATCTTCTCCAGGAGGCACTGGAAACCAAACCCTGGACCTCCCATGTGGTAGGTGAGAGCTCAATTGCTTGAGCCACATTCACTTCCCTATTTTTAACTTCTCACTAGTTGGTATGTTATGTGTACCCCACTATTTATTTAGAGGCTTCCTTTAAAATGTTACTATGGTATATAACAATGTAAACTTAATACCTTAATGGGATAATAAAAAATGAGTAAATAAATAATGCAAAGTTTTCAGAAACTTTTGACTCCAATCATCCTCAATCCATTTGCATGCTATTTGTCTGCAGTATTTTGTATTGTACTTTCCCTTAATATAAATTAGATGTCATCATCATGATCATTTATTAGGCAAAATTAATTTTAGTTATATTTGCCTACATGTTTTACAATTCTTTGTGTTTATATTTGTTTGTTTTTGCTCATTCTTTAATCTCAGACAACATATGTTTATTATTTTCTCCAAATTTCAATACTATAAGAACGTGGTTGCTAACTGTGTTTGTTTTGTTCCATTATGCATACATTTGTTGCTTTGTTGCCTAGTGGTTTTATCAATTGCTGAGAGGGGCATTTTGAAATTTAAAAATACAGTTGTGGATTTGTCTCTTGTTTCAGTGCTATCAGCTTATTCTTATTGAATTTTGAAGATCTGTTGTTTGGTGTGTACACATTTGGGATCATTATGGTCTCTTGATGAATTGGCATTTTTTTCATTATGTAATGTCTCTCTTTGTCTTTAGTAATTTTAATTGCTGTGATGTCTACTTTATGTGATAAAATATAGTCATATACATTTCTAAAAAGCTTGTATTTTATACTGTCCCATACTTTAGCTTTCAATCTAACTATGTTGTACTTGAAATAACTCATAACTTTCTGGTAGACAGCAGATTGACAGGTCTCTGTCAATCTCTGCCTTTTACTTGGTGTTCTTAGAGCATTTACATTTAAGATAGCTAATGATCTGCCATTTTATAATTTGTT
>PVKH010013624.1:0-16989 GCA_004027955.1 Chaetophractus vellerosus | reverse complement strand
GATAGCCCAGTGGATAGGGTGCCGGCATACCACATGGGAGGCCCCGGGTTCGGTTCCCGGGGACCTCTCCTAGCGGGCAGACCGCCTTGAGAATGGCAAATCACCATGGGCGGGCCAGAGCTGCCATGGGCAGGGCAAAAAGCTGCCATGGACAGGGCAAAAACGCCATGGGCAGGGCAGGTTGCCCATGAATGGAGCGCAGCCAGCCACCCGCGAACTGAGACCCGGCTGTGAATAGAAGCAGAAGCCGCCCACAAGCGGGGAAAGCTGCACCTGTGCAGTGACCAGTCTCAGTGCGTCGCCACAGTGGGGGGGAGGGGAGATATGTAATAAAATAAATAAATCTTTAAAAAAAAAAAGCAACTTTCATTTATTGAGCACCTGTGTACCAGTCAGACTGCTAAGTTCCTTCACTTTCCCAGAACCACCCATTTCTGAACGGAGAGCTTGAAGTGCTCATAGAGACAGGCCTGTCTAAATCCAAAGTCATCATTTTAAGCACCACCTTAATACTACAATTCTATGTTGCTTTTAAAATATGTATGAAGTATAAAATAATCTTCACAAAATAAGTATGAAGAGAGTATAGCAATTTGGGAAATGCTTGGAAAATTAAATGACAAAAGCATAATAAAATTGTTTCTGTGATATAATTTCAAACACCTTAATATTATATATGCAAAACCTTCTGGCATTATGGAGGATTATACTGGCATAAGCAAAAATTTTTCCTACCAAAATCACATAGCAACTCTAGCTAAAACACAGCAAACATAAAAAAAGTATATGTAGACTGAGTTTGAAAGAAAGTGAAAACACTGGGTTCCAGAAGAAAGAAGAGATGGTAAACTGGCTTGAGAAGTGGGAGTTTACGTTGTGGCCTACAGGTATTTAAAACCTGGATTTAGGTTCTAGGCCTGGGGTCTGAACCTATATGGGGTCTAAAGTTGTAGTCATGAGCCCCTTCGAAGCCTGCTGGAGATGGGGAAGGAGAGGGAGCTGGAACTGGGCCCACTGCATGATGCCTGAAGCCTCAAAGTGTTATCCAACCCTGCCTGGGAAAACAGCAAAGAAGCTTGTTAACTGTAGAATTTTTAGTAAGGATACTTTCTGAGAAACTAAAACCTTCAGTGGGTGAGAAGCCTGATTTTATACTTTGACCTGGTGGAGAACTCTAAGTTAAGAAATTAACACCTAGTAGAAGTCTCAGAGAGAGAGAATATAAAGAATGAGGAAGAGGAATATTTGAAGAGATAATGATGGAGAATTTGCTAGGACTAAGGAAGATGTGTGACTTTTCTATCTGAGCAAAATAAATAAAATAAATCAACACTAAAATATATCATGGTGAAGCTTCAGGAATATCAAAGAGAAAATCTCAAAGACAACCAAAGAGAAAAGACAGATTATCTGTATAAGTTAGTTTGGCAGATGCATCTCATCAGTAGCAAGAGATGCCAGAAGACAACTACACTGTATCTTCAAAGTGGTGAAGGAAATTAATTATCATCCTAGAATCCTATACCTAGATAGAGTATCAGTCAAGTGTGAAAACAAAACAAATAAATGTCCAGATAAATAAAGTTGAAGACTTTTTACTATACATAGACCGTTTTATAGCAAATTAGTAAAGAATGCACTTCACTGAAAAAAAAATCAAACCCAGAAGAAAGGTGTAGGATGCAAGAAATGATGGTTTGATGCAATAATTGATGATGAATAAAGAAATTAGTATGCATGTTAGAAACCCTAAATAAGCATTGAAAATACAAATAAATTTGTATATATAAAGTTTATGCCAATAACTGCATGGGGATAGAATTTAAAGGCAAAGTGGAACTAAAATAACAAACAGCGTTAGTGTGGAAGTTGGGGAGAGGAGAGAAACCAGTATTAAGCTTTAATATTGTTCTGGAATAAGGGTGTAGGTTTCGTCTGGGTGATTGTTAAACTGTGATATAAAGAACAAATAAAAATATAAGTTACAGAATAGGGGAGGGGTGGGGAAAAGATTAAGGAAAACTTAGTCCATCAGAAAAAGGAAAAAATGACTAATTTAAAAGTATAGAGTATAAACTGTAATATACTATAAATAAGTCTAAATATATCAGTAATTATAATAAATGTACATAGATTAAATTTATCAGTTAAAGGACTGTGATTTTCAGAATCCAACCTCAAAAATCTAGCAATATATTGCTTCCAAGAAACAAACCTAAGCATAATGGCACAGAAACACTGAAAGAAAAGAGCTGGAAAAAGACATACCTGGCAAATGCTAGTCAAGAGAAAGTTGGTGCCACTATATTAATACCGGTTACAATAAGCTTTAAGAAAAATATTAATAGTATTAGGAATATAAAGCATAAACACACCTAAGGACAAAAACGTACATATAGACAAAGCTGAAAAAAATATGCAAAATTGAAAACTGCTTTTGAGGTGGCAAGATACTGAGTATGTATTTTCTAATACTTAGATTGTGGTTAATGTTTTAAAATTATTTGGACAAAAATTCTTTAAAAAGTATTTGTTCAATGGATGAGTAAATGCATGCATACATTAATGGAAAAAAATGAATGAATGCATGAATGTGCCAGAAAGTTGTTTTAGAGAATTAGAATTTTTACTGTGTTACATAGACCTCTAGGCAGGCACTGGTGGTAGCTAGCTTTATTTCACAACATTTTAGGTGTTCTGGAAATATCAATAAAAACTTTATTGATAACTTAAATTTCTGATTTTGCAATGGATTTTTCTCTAATAAATCAAGCAGCATTACATAAATTTCTCTTCTAAATATTAGTACTGAAGGCTTAAAAATGCTGGAATATAAATACTTCTATTTTAATTAAGTTAAATAAGATTTTACCTGTTTTTAAATGTTATTTTGAATGACATAAATTTCAAAGGTTATTATTATTTGCAACATTTTAAAAATTGAATGACTCAAGTCCATGTAAAAATTTATTGGTAAAAAATTTAAAAAATTAAAATGTAGTTTAAGGAAATTTAAAACAATTGAACCACATGTTTTCTGGGATTTTAAGAGAACTTCTCTAAAATCAAATCAGTGTACAGTGAGTTGTCTTAAATAGTGGTGAGAAATAAAAATTATACAAAAGTAATCATTTCCATCTCCATTTTAGCAGCTCAAAATTTGAGGTCAGGTTTTAGTTGCCCACATTGACAAATCCAAAGCTGGAAACAAAAATAATGTGTTAGTGAAATCTCCTCCATTTGTTTCCACCATTAGTATTTATAAAAGGGATTATGAGTAATATGAGCATATTAGGTATCTGGGCTGACATATATTTCAAAGAGCAATGTCCAAAAAATATTATATGAAAGATAAACAGTAGAAGTACTTCTAATTAAAAATGTACGCTGTAGTCACAAAGGAGCTAAGATGGTAGGTCCTTTAATCAACCCCTGGTTTTAATGTAAGCAAATATATTGAAAGTGTAGTTATAAAGCTAAGCCACATAAGCCTTCCTTCTAAATCTGCCTGTATTAGCGCTCAAATTTGAGATCGCATCCTTATTTGCTAAGTGCAAAGATGGTTACAAAAGAGCTTTTCTCACTTTGAGGATTAAAGCTAAAGTATTCTTTAATTTTGGTTACCACCCGGCTCATCTCAGCACCATAATAGTTATCTGGCTCAAAACCAAAAAGTAGCAATACAGTACTTACATGTCATTGGATCAAAATTAGATGAAAAATTGCTGTTTCTCATCTCCAAAGCTATTTGCTGCACATTTTATAACCCTCAAGATGCCTTTTGTAATATGTGATAACAGAGCCAACTGCAGCATCTGCCTGGAAAGAGATTACTTTAATTATGGACTCAATGTCCTATTTTCTGCAAGTGATCCCCAGAGACAGGCTTCCTGCCGGAGGAGAGGTTCAAGGATGCACATTAAAACCTGTATGTCAACCACGAAGAGGTGGGTAAAGTGAGACAAGGACACCCATAAACTACCTTCATTTGCCTAGTCTGTGATGTGATGGAAGAGTCTATAGTGATAGGCTTTTAATTATTCTAGCATCTGTTCTTATGGACTTCTGATAGTAGGGGCAAGGTGTGCTTATAAAAGAGCAAAACCTTAGACAAGTCTGTACAGGCAACATCACTGTATTTTAAAAGGTTTGGTAAAACACACCTCTCTTGTAAATTTCCCTTCCAAACTGAACAATATATGTGCTCTATAAATTACTTACTATAATAATATTAGAAAGTGGAGCTAAGTGGTTTTCTTGTCAACCCCCATACTGGATAACACATCAAGTACCTCCTTATTAAGAATTCATTTGCCATTCAATATAATAGAGCTGCTCATATTGGATTTCATTTAGACTCTGTGTGGATATCTTGTGTATTTCTGTTATAACTTAGCATTGATTTAACATTATTCATGCACACTTAAAGCAAATTATTGCCTTGTTTTTATTAATTACAGAATTAGACTCCTTGCTAAATAACTTTTTTTTTGAGAATGAGTGTGTGATTTTTCTTTTTAAAAGCATAGCACATGCTAACATAGGATATGTGGAATTTAATCTGATTTCTCAAAAACTGAAAGCATATTTTGCATTTTTAAAAAGATGGGGGATTATAGATAAGCTAATGATGAGAATTAATTTTAAACTTCAAAAGAGGAATTTAAAGGATTTTGCATGAAATCATTTTATATCCAGGAGGGGAAGATGATTGAAAATACCAGGTCTGAAATATAACAGCTATGATATTCACCATTTTTTAGTATTCAAATATAATGCTATTAATATTTTTATACTTTGATAAAGAATTCTAAATAAACTTTCAATATTAGCATTTAACTCTAAAAATTAAATATTTAATTTTCAATTAAAAAACATCATAGATATAAATTTTCTTCATGTTGAAATGGATAGTTCTACAGAGATTTTTGTATTGCATATATTATAGATGAGCATTTGAATCTGTATTATCTGTATATCACCAGAGCTTTTAAATAGAATAAAGAGTTTAGTATCTGATTCTGTTTAAAGATCTTGGAATTAGGAATTAAATATTTATGGAAGTATGGGAAAATAGAGAACTATTAGTAGAAGCTGAGAGTATAAACTGCAGTAAATCATCAAGGGAGGTAGTTTCTGAGTTTTAAAATTTTATCTTTTACCTTTAAAATACAGGTTTCTTTATTTCATATAATGGGTCTCAGATTTATTGTGCATCAAAATTCCATGCAAATAAATAGCTAGGAAAGATTTGTGAATGGTACATTGAGATGACCTCTTCAAAGTTCAAAGAGAAAATCAGAGTTTTCTCTCAAGAAGTAGTCTGTAGTTCTGTATTTTTTAATCCAAGAGCTGTATCTGAAAGATAGTTTTTTCTGAAACTATTTGTTTCAGACATTGTGACTTTCTGAATTTGTGGGGTTTTTTTTGTTTTTTGTTTTTTGTAAAAGTATCAAGTTAAATTTTTTTTAGCTCTATGTTGCATGTTTGGGCCAGAATGTAGCATACCTTAATTTGGATTTACAACTTCAAGTAGTAACAAACAAATATATGTTGCAAACAGACTTTGCCTTTTGCATTTAAACTAAACACATTAAATAAATATTACTCTTTTTAAATGAGTTTTTTTCATTTTAAAAATAATTTATTGAAGTATATGATTCATACATGAACATATATAAATAATAAGTGCATAGTAAAAGTTGTGAACTTACAAAACAAACATGTATAACATCATACAGGGCTCCCATACATCACCCCCTTACATTGTTATGAAACATTTGTAACAAATTATGAAAGAGCATCGTCAAAGTATTACTACTAACTATAGTCCATATCTTAATTTGGTGTATTTTTCCCCCAACCTACCCTATTACTTTTTTGTTCATAAATCATATAATTAATTTATCTGTTATTTAAATTTATATAAAATTCATATAAAATCATTTTATTTTCTGGTTGTGAAAGCCATGCTTATTTATTGAGTAAAAACAATTCAAAATTCAACAAAAAAAATCTGTGTATGGACAAACGTACACATTTTACTTCTCTCTTACTCTCTCTTTCTCTTTCACATCCACCCACACACACACACACACGCACACACACACGAATATTTACCACGACCACAGAAGTACAGGACGTATTTCTCCAGACTTATGTGTGTGTCCAATTTTTTTTCCTCCAAAACTGGCTTCTACCATACATTCCATTTTCTAATCTGGCTCTTATTTTTAACATAACAGTACTTTATAAACATTTTCCCAATAAATATCCATGCATCATCTGGATTGTATTCTGTTTTTGTGGCCACTCCGTAATGCATCAAACCAATCCCTTATTTATTGACATTTTACTTGTTTCCAGTGTTCACTGTTGTAACAACCTTGTGATAAACAACCTTGTAGCTACTGTTCTTTGTATACTTCTAATTATGAAAATATATTATTTTTATGTTAGAATTAACAATGAAGTCAACTGGATGAAAATAAAAGGCTAAGGTACATGCTTAAAGCCATATGATTTTTGTACTGAGGCCAGCATTACAAAGACTTTCAACTTCTAATAGTAATAGTCTTGTGTAATAATTTTGTTAATTATTCATAGGCTAAGATAAATGCCAGTTTCCTAACCATTGTGCAAATTACTTAGTCATCACTTCAACTAAGAAAATATTGTGTCATATTTTGTGTTTTTTTCTGTTCCATTGTTGAATTTCAATAGATGCCTTTTAAATGTCTGTTTAATAAGGCAAACTAATTCATTTGAAAAACAACACATTTCCCCCCTTTCCAAAGCTCTCTAGAATGCATAGCCATGCAACTAACTGGTCAGTAGTGAGTGAGCTTCTTGGTCTGATGCTTTTGCTTTTAAAAATGTATCTTTGTTATTTCAGCTGTATAATTTAGATGTAACAATCCTGTTTTTCTTTTAGTAAGAAAAACTAAAGAGAATATAAATTTCATGAGTAAATGAGAGTTAGTTTTATTACATTGTATAAATATTCACTTTCTAAATTCCTAATTATTTAATGATTATAGGCCCATAATAGGGCCTTTAAAATTGTCATGGGCAATGACATATACATTTTTATTTTATGCTATTAAATTATGCTCTTTTATTATAGCATTATTTTTGTCTATCTTTTTTTCCATATTTTCTTTAGTCTTTATTGGGAAAGGAAATTCTTAAAATAAATATCCTTAAGGTTTTCCCAAAGGAAATCATACAGATGTATTCTTAAGATGTCATGGCTTATTGTACCAGCACAAATCTGAGCACGATTAATATTGACCGTTTTAACTGCCTAGAAGACCCTATAAACTAAAGCCTATTTCACCTGGAGAATTCTCTGTTTCTGCTATATTAAAAGCAGGGCATTGCCTCAAATAGAGACAGCCTGGTCACATATTTGGATCTTGGCATGCTGCTTGAATATCTGTTGCCCTTGGTCTCATTTTATCTATTATGAATCACCTACAAGTGAGAATTCACAGAGAAATAGTAAAGTTTATGGGTGACACTCACTAGACTTTTCCAGAGAGTGAAATACTAACTTGAAGTGAATAAATTGCAGGAAGATGTTGTGAACATGAGTGAGCAGAAGAGTGACAAAGTCATTATCAACTTGTCAATAAAGGTAAAGAAATTTAAGCAAGGAAAAATAACCTAGGCTGTTATTACAGAACGATGCCCTCTGTTATCAGTTCCATTCCAAGAGGGAGCCCCTAGGAGCAATTATGGACTGTGTCTTGAAATCAATCAGTGTTATGGCTTAAGTGATCCCAATTCTGGGGAGCCTCTCAAAGGCTACTAGAATGAGGCAGAGAATATTGTGCTCATAGACAGCAGCCTCTGGAATAATGGTTGCAATGTTACGTGGAATTACTTTTTATATAGTCTTTATTGTATCAGTCCTGGAGGAAAGACTTTGGAAAGTGTATATGTATGTGTATATCAAAAAGAGAAACCTCTGGATGACTGTTATAAATCATCTTGTTTTCATTGGGTGATAACTTCCTATAAATTCTTATATTTTTATGTAGATTAAAAGATGATTTGCAATTTTAAATATTTTAATGCAATGAAACTTTTCTTAAAAGCTTTATTCCTGTTTTGCTAATTTTACACTGAAAATCATGAAGATGAAACTCTAGAGTACACAGTAGTACCCTTTTCTTTATTAGAAATGTTGACATACAACAGCTTAATGCACAGGACATTATATATGATTGAATATTTTTTTATTTTTATTTTTATTTTTTTTAAAGATTTATTTATTTTATTACATATCTCCCCTTCCCCCCCGTTGCAGCGACGCGCCGAGACTTGGTCACTGCGCAGGCGCGGCTTTCCCCGCTTGTGGGCGGCTTCTGCTTCCATCACGGCCGGCTTTTTTCAGTTCGCGGGTGGCTGGCTGCGCTCGATTTGCAGGTGACCTGCCCTGCCCGTGGCGGCTTTTGCCTGTCCGTGGCAGCTTTTTGCCCTGCCCACGGTGGCTCCGGCCCTCCCATGGCAGCTTGCCATTCTCAAGGCGGTCTGCCCGCTAGGAGAGGTCCCCGGGAACCGAACCCAGGGCCTCCCATGTGGTTTCCCAGCGAGCTCTTTATCCACTGAGCTATCTAGCCGGGCCCTGAACATTTTTTTAAAAGTGTTTGTCATGAATTATTTAATCAGAGATTTAAATTCCAAGTACCTTTCAAATACGTTTTTTGTTCTTTCATATTTATTTACACAGAAATTTTCAGCATAGCAATGTTGGACATGGGCATGGTCATGGGCCATTAGTATCTGTAAAAAATTATGTTTTCTTATGGAGATTTCAAAGGAACATACTTAAATGTGCTCATTTCAAAAAGTATTTGGTGATAAACATTTGACTTAGAGACTACCAAAATTTTCACCATTACAATTACACCTCTCCCAGTTCATAAGAATGACTTTCCACAACTCATAATGCTAAACCACAACTACAAGTTTTATTTTTAAGTATTAAATTGTCACAATGTCCAGTAACAGTATTTGACCAAGAAGAAGTATGAATAACTGGTATATCAAATGTTTAAATTAATAAAATTTAAGTAAATATAATACTGATTATCATTTGCATAGCTCTTCATAGATAACTTACTTTTCAGTTGATACATCAAGTCAAATTCATGACTTCAGTTTAAATCTGAGGAAAATTACATCTTAAAGACAACCACCCTGATGCATGTCTAGAAACCTCAACACTTGTGTGAAGATTTATCCTGTTTGCCTGGAACGAGTAACACTTACTATATATCGTTATGAAATGGGTAAAACTTTACAAGGTCAAATATGAACCAAAATGATTACATGGTGGAGAACTGAACTTCTGAAATAAAATGGGAAAATGGGAAAAATAATTCAATAGTTAAATTCACTCAACAAAGAGCTCTATAATGGCTCTACAGTAATATTTATTTCTAATTTATACACATCCAATCAATTACATGAACAAATCTTTTCAGAATATAAAGTTGCTTGAAAGATTGTTAGACAGCTGAAATTTAACAATAGAAAATCATACAGCTAAGATTCCAACATATCTCTGTATTATTTTAAATATTGCCTAGTTTCTCTCTGCACCTTCTTCCATCCCTAATTGCCTTTGTAACTGGCCATTCCTCTGGCCAGCCAAAGATGCATAATTTAACTTTGGTAATGCTACCATTTTAGAACATTGCCAAGTAGATATATTAGTAACAGCAAAGGTCTCTTGGCATAGCATAAGTTTCCAGTGACATCTAGAAAGACCTAAACTCTCATTTTAAAAAGGAAGAAACTGAGGTCCAGAGGAATTAATTGAATATCGCAGAGCCAGGTGGTGACAGCCTGCAGTAGAATCCAAGGTTTCTAACTTCCCTGATCACACCATGCAGTTTGGTCCTTGGGATTGGAAGACATTGCATGGTGGGCTCCACCATTCTGCTCTCCAGCTTTGTTTTATAGATTAATAATACAGCAAAGACAGCAAAGCATAACACTTAACACCATACTGATCCTTGATTACTGACCAAAATGGGGATGTTTCGTTTGGATTTATTAATCTATATAGACTGTGATTTTATATTCTGGATCTTCTGGAACAGGTTCAATTTCAGACCATTGTATTTTTTTCCAATGAGGGCATTCATTAAATGTGTAGAACTGAATGCAATTTAATTTCATTCTTTTTTTAAGTCAATCTGAACAAACTTCCAAATCAAAACAAATCTTTTGTCAGATTATCATCCTTATTTGTTTCAGATTATACGAGTTTCTGAATGTCTCTCCAGGTGCCATGCACTGTGCTAAGCTCTTTACCACATTCTTTTTACTTAATCTTCACAACAACCCCATGAAATAAGCAGTATTATTATCTTCATTTTACACACGAGGAAACAGAGGCCGGCTTAGAACATTTAAATAGCTTTCTCCTTATCCAGTTAGTAAGATAGGGATTACAGGTCAGGGTTAGCCTGGGCTGATTTTGTCTTTTAATAAATGCTCTTCCAGTGACCACATGAAGTTAATTGTTATGATATGTAAAGGCAGGAAAAGAAAAGAAGAAAGTGAAAAAACTCTTACTTAAAATGTTACAGTCTAGGGTCTACTTATATACAAAATTGAATGGCAATGATTAATAAATTGATTAATAAGTATTGTTTGGTTTGAGTGTTTAGGAAAACAACTATTGGTATAAAAAGAGAAAGAAAAATTTTAAATAAAAGAAAGAAGACCTTGTTTTCTGAACCATTTAAGGAGTCAAACTGGCATGTTACAATATACAACAATCATTTTGAAGAAATATTAAGAATAGAAGGATGAGAAAAATACAGAGAAAGGAGAGCCTCAAGATTGTCTCTTTTCCTCAAAGACATTCTTCCTGTCACAATATTACTTGGACCCCAAGTTTAAGATTTTCTTATACTTATGGCATAAGGTTCATTTTTGTAGATTTTTCTGGAAAATACTTAGGGTTGAAAAAATCTCATTTTCCAACCAATCCTAATAATGGAGCATTATTGTGCATGTATATTCTGCCTTTTAAAATAATACGTAAGACAAAAGTGGTCATATTGACTTGTTCCACTGGCTTATCTGCCTCTGTTTATCCATCTGAAGATAAAGTTACTTCTACTAAGCTTTTTCCTGATTTAGTTAAGAGAAAATTATGAATTGCTTAAGTATATGCCACCTTGTTACCTGAGTGTCAAGAACTGCAAAGTCACAAAACATTGTTTCTTGCATGTACCTCTTATCAATTCCCATGCAGTTGTACCGAGAAACATGAAATTGACAAGGATGTGGGTGATACCATATAACAGGGAAAAACTGGCGTGAAGATCATAAAGGATTACTGGTCATGCATGTAGCAAGAGAAAGGGTTTCAAGTGACCTGTCAGGGAGACTAATGTCACATCTGTACTTTACATCCTCATAATTGACCTGAAACAGAGGGAAAACAAGAAATTAATTAAATTCTCATATGATGTTAAATGGGGAGGTGTTTGTTAAAAAATATCAATGAGGATCAAGAGAGAATTCAAACGGTCCCTAGAGAATATTAGAGATGGTCAGGAAATAACAGCAAAAATTTAGATTAAAACATGCAAGCTAATATACCTAGAGAGGAAGTAATTTTTAAAACTGATATTAGATAAGTTAGAATTAGAATGCAATAATGATAAAAGAGGCCTAAGGTAGTGATAAGCAAAAAATTTGATACACGCTTGAAATGTAATATAGTTAAAATGCTACTGAATTTAGGACTGTTGTATTCAGATTCTGCATAAAGGATTAGATAAACACTCTTTGCTGATGAGACGTAATTTTGAGTTCCTTGATTACAGATTAATTCAGGGAAGACATAAATCTAAATAAAACAAAACAGCAAGAAAAGAAAGGATTGTGTATGCAGATACCCTACAGCCTAGGGAAATCCAATGCTACAAGCTACAATAAAAGGCTCCTTCTCCCTTGAAATATTCTTGTACCTGTCTGAGGTAGTGCACGAGGTTCTTACCTTCTTGTCACCACGTTCAGGTAAGTTGCTGTTCCAACCATTCCCATTAAATAGCTCATTTCTTACCTGTGAAGAAGAATAAATCTGGAAATGGCTTTGCTTGCAGGACTGTTCAGCCAGCCATGTGTAAGAAAAGCAGGGCTCTGAGGAGGCAGAACTGGCAGAAGGCCAGATGCGGACACATGGTGTTATCCTGGGCAGCTTGGGGGACTCAGTTCCTAGGGTCTTGGGTCCTGGGGAGAAAGGTTGGTTAGGGAATGTCTGGCTAGATGGGGGACGATGAAGTCAGGCAAATGTTTTCTGATTCACATAAGAAAACGAAGCGGCTGTGGCTAGGGTTAACTGTTTTCTACAACAACGCAAAATCATTTGAATAAGTAGCCTCATTCTCACCAGCTTATTCTTTACAGGAATACTATTAGTTTATTCAAGGGCTTTATGACAGGGCCATTTCATCATTCACTAAAGAGATTCATAAGTTGGGCACAAAAAACTCCATTGCACTTAATACCTGGAATGTGTTTCCCTCTGGCTAAAACAAGTTTTGGGGGTCAATTTTAAAAATCTGTGTTGGTCTATATTTGCCAAGGGAAATCCATGTTGAATTAATTCTGCTCAATGAATTTTGTTGTTATAAAATTGTTTTAATGCTAAACCTTGCCTGTTTGGAATACTGTATCAGAGATATTTATTTACAATCTGGTACATGTGTAGTTTGAGCTTCTTAGCATACCTTACAGTGAATTAATGACTTGTTATTTGTTGCTTAGCCACTCTGCAGAAGTGATTTATAGGGCCCTGCTATGCACTGGCGGTTACTTTGCAGTCTCTGTGCTGGCTGTCTCATCAAGATCATTAAATGAATTCACAGTGACACAGCTCTGCTGCTGGAGTTTTTGATATGAGGGATAACCAGACATAAATCAGGACTTATGTTTAATTCATAAGATGTACCAATCTCTCATGTAGGCGTGAGTTAGGTTAGGAGATGTCACAAATGTGTTTTACAGTACCTCTTGTGATTAAACTCAGCCCTTCCATAAGACTTTATGCACCAGGTGAAAATAATAGGTTGGTCTACGCTATGCCATTTTTCAGATAAATGCAATTTATTTTTATTTAGGTGTGATTGGTTTCTGTTGCCCCAAAAGTGAGATATATTTTAGAAAGTAACACTAAGGGAGGTAGAATGAAAGAACAGCTATTTCAAGTTTGTATTTCATATGTTTTCTTTAAGTAGTTAAATATGAATCAAAAACTAAAATTTATTTTTTTTAATCTTATTTTGGGTAAGGTTTTTAAAAATAGAGTAATTCAACATTAATGTTGAATCAAATTTGTTTTTATTTTAAGCCTTAACATTTCTTTTCAATAATAACCTTAAAAATATTTGGCTATAGGGAATATGCCTGGGTTACCTTTCCTTGTTAGTCCAGTCCACAAAAAAAGAAAATATTACAGCAAGGAAGGTCAGCACCTTGCTAGTTTGGAAGTAAACAACTATATAGAAAAAGAAGTCAATATATATTTTCTTTAAAGGGGAGAGGAAAAAATAAACTCTCCTAGTGTCAAAAGAATTTTGCTGGCATTTTTGTTATCATTGCTACAATGACCAATAATTCTTTGAACAAAACTCTGTGTAAGTGTACTGTAATCTATGTAGAGAACATGTGGTTTCTTTTTTTTCCTGGAGGAAAGGGTAATCTGGCTCCAGCAGTGCAGCAACCAGGGGCCCTGGGATAATAGCAAGATTCCAGGGTGTTGAGCCTCCTCCCTGGTCCACCGTGTATCCCTGTGATCGTCTCCGCTGACTGCCACGAGGAAAGGTTGTGATGTCTTTCTGCCAAAGAAAATAATTCCAACCTATGCAAGAAACTGACACACCTGTCTCCTCCTCCTTTCTCTGGTTCCACTTGATTAGACCTAGCTTCAGGTCGTGATTATTTTAGGACCTACCTATCTGGGCCTTGCTCGGAAAGGAAGATAGATGAGCTACTGCATTCAGGGCTCGAGTGACACAAGGATGAAAGGAACTGACGTTAGTTAGAAGTGTAATAAGTAATTGATTTCATAAAGCTTGGGGTAAGGGGCAGAGGAAACGCACACAGGAGAGCAGAGGATGCCCCGGGCATGCCAGCAGAAGGGAAAGAAAGTCAGCTCAGGAGTATTAGGGAAAAGGGTGGTTCAGAGGGTGGAAAAACAACTAAAGAAGAACAGAAGTAGCAGTAGAATAATTGAAGTGGTTCCTTTTAGTATAAATTATGAGATTAAGAGTTTATTAAAAGTAGAGAGTTTCTATAAACAATATCAACCAGCAAACATGCTTTTTGGAATTTGTGTTATTTAGGAAAGGGCTCCACTGCACCTAAGAGAAAACTTGGCTTTTAGTGACTTAAACTCTCCATAATAGTTTGGCAGTTTTATGTAATTATGAATTCCAAAAATATAAATTGGATTATGCTTGTAAACTCATCTGTTCATCTGGGCATGATTGGTTTATGATTAGGGCGTTGAGCCCCACCCCTCGGTGGGTGTGGTCTCAAGTTTAAAAAGCAAGACAGAGAATTGGAGAGAAGCAGATTTGAGAAGCAGTTCTGATGTTGGAGTGAGTCGTTCGCCCAATAGTCTATAGCTGGCCTTGTGGAGAGACACAAAGCATAGAGAGCCTCATGGTCTACAGCTGAACTTGTGGAGGAAGCAGAAGCTAAGCCCGGAGAGAAATGCAGCCCTGGGAACAGAGGAACCCGGAAGCCTGAACACTGGAGACGTCGGCAGCTGTCTTGCTCCAACACGTGGACTTTGGTGAGGGAAGAACTTTATGCTTTGTGGCCTGGTAACTGTAAGATTCTACCGCAAATAAATACCCTTTATAAAGACGGACCAATCTTTGGTATATTTCAAAAGGCACACCTGTGGCTGACGAAAACACTATCCAAGTCTTTTTTGCTTACACAGGAGGTCATCATCTCTCTTACTGTGTGTGTTTCTGACGCTTGTGGTCAAGAGAGAGCTACTCCTCCAACTGCTTCTTTCAGAATTTTCCTCACTGTTTCCAAAGAACATGCTTATTTGGTCAATTCTTAATTTTCTTATTTTAGGCATTATCTATTGATATTTCACAATAGATGATTGGTTGATTATTTTCTAATTTTGGTTGGACCAATATTAACTCTCTATAATATTGATTACGTAAACCCCATTCACAGTTAAGCCGTATAGTGTACTATGGTTTCTTTACTTTCCTGCCCAAGTTTTAATTTTCCCTGGAATTATTAACTGCTTTCCTTTTTCATTTGCTTCCTTTTCTAAGTATTTGTTTTCCCTGCCTGTTTAAACCTTCTCTTAATACATTTATTTTTATTTTATTTTATTTCCCTCAACATATTTAAACACTTTAGGTTTTCCATCAGTTTTAGCCTCTTGAAGAAGTTTTTCCTGGAACCTCCTGACTTCTTCCAGTCTGGACTGGCTCCTCTCTTGGTCTGCTGCACAGCTGGTACCCTGAGATTTCCCTCTGTCTCTTTCCTACTTTGGATCTCCAATTTCCTTTATTTAACATCTTCCTCTTGATATACTCTCTGCTCCCACTTTTTTATTTGTTTTTTTTTTCTTTCTAGTTTTAGAAGATAAAATTCTCTAGTAGTTTCCTGAGTAGAAAAGAAGTTTCGAGACTTTGTTAGAATATTTTAATTCTGCCCTCAGTCTTGATAGGTTTAATATATGTTGTCTTAGTTTGCCAAAGGGCCGCTGATACAAAGTACCAGAAATGTTGTGGCTTTTATAAAAGGGATTTATTTGGGGTAAAAACTTAGAGTTCCAAGGCCATGAAATGTCCAAATCAAGGCAACGTCAGAGATGCTTTCTCACCATAGTTACTGATGACCCTGGCGTCCAACCATGTATCAATCAGGCCTATGGCCAGGCTCACTGCCTCAGCCTTGAACTGCTTCATGAGCCCAACCTCTTGGGGCCTTTGTACTTAAGCAATCCCCAAGTCCTCTCTTACATGGCAAGATAAAAAATGGCAGCTCCCTTTTCCAGTGTGTCTCTCTCTGTGTCTCCATTTATATTAGACCCAGCAAAAGGCAGAGACTCAACCTGAGTCATACCTCACTGATACAGTCCAATCAAAAGGGTCTCACACCCACAGGAATAGCTTAGTTCAAAAACAATGTTTCTCCTTTTGGGATACATAAAAGAACTTCAAACTGTCACACTCTGCCCTTTGAATCCCCAAATGACATGTTCTTTCCACATGCAAAATATATTCATTACATCACAATATTTCAAAAACCTTAAATCATTTCAGTAACAATGCTACGTACAAAATCACGTCAAAATCAGTTATAGGCATGCAGTTTGTCTGAGGGCAAAGTTCCCCTCTGGCCATAGACCCGTGAAACTTAGAAAACAAGTTATCTGCTTCCAATATACAAAGGAAGGACAGACATAGGATAAACATTTGCATTGCTATAAGGAGAAATTGGAAGGAAAACAGGCTTCACGGGTCCCAAATAGCTCCGAAAACCTGCAGGGCATACTCCATTAGATTTGAAAGTCTGAGAGTCATCTCTAGAATGATGTCTTCTTCTCCTTGGGGCCTCATGGGGGCCCAGCCCTTCCAACAGCTTGCCTGGCCATCTTCTCGGTTCTACCCACATCAAGCATCTGGGTGGCAACCAAGCTCTAGACCTCACCCTCCAGGAACATTGGGGTGATAGCCACACTTTCCCCAGTCTCTGGGGCACAGTCTCAACCCCCTTAACATAGAGGGGTGGTAGCAACATTCTCCCTAATCTCTGGTATATAGGTCTAACCCCCTCAGAACAGTGGGGTGGCAACCTGACTTTCTCTAATTTTCAGGGAACGTGCTCCACCCTCTTTGTAGCCTGGACAATGGGCTGGAAGATCCACGTTCTTCAGATGCCAGGGAAAACTCATCCTTTCACACATGGGTG
>PVKH010013623.1:0-16785 GCA_004027955.1 Chaetophractus vellerosus | reverse complement strand
TTTTTTTCCCCATAAGAGTTCCTCTAAACTGAACATGAAGTTGTATTCACATATATATTGTTCCTTCCATGAAACCTCACCACTTTCTTCCATTAGAATTACAGTGTGCCAGCTACTGCTCCTTAGGAGAGCAAAATTGAGAGCCATTCCAGCAGCTCATAGTCTGTTGTAGGAGTCCTGTTGTAAAGTTTAGTTAAATTGAGCAAGTGTGTGAGTGTCTACTGTGTGTACATATTGAATAAGATTCCTGAATTCTGGAAGTTTGTTCTTTTTTAGTGTCATATGCGAGGGCTTAAGATTTGTCTCGTTAACATCATGACCTTTCATGGAATGTTTCTTTCCTGATGTTGCCGGACAGAGTGAGCCCAATGGCTCTCAGCTTTTCCTCTTCCACAACACACACGAATCAGGATCCCAGGGTTGGGTTGAATTCCCAACAAATGGGGGATTTTTCCCTAAAAGAATTCCATTAAACTCTACATGAAGTTGCTTGTCCTCTTTCTCTCCCATTCGAGAAAGTATATTGGAAAAAAGATATTGTTTTAGAAAACCAACTGCTTTAATGAAAAACAACTTCATAAACTTAAGTACTTTTACTAGTAATAAAATTTTTGTGGGGGCCGGCTTGATAGCCCAGTGGATAGGGCGCCGGCATACCACATGGGAGGCCCCGGGTTCGATTCCTGGGGACCTCTCCTAGCAGGCATACCGCCTTGAGAATGGCAAGCCGCCATGGGCGGGCCGGAGCCGCCGTGGGCAGGGCAAGAAGCTGCCACGGACAGGGCAAGAGCCGCCACGGGCAGGGCAAGTCGCCCGCGGATGGAGCGCAGCCAGCCACCCGTGAACAGAAAGCTGGCCGTGAACGGACGCAGAGACCGCCCACAAGCGGGGAAAGCCGCGCCTGCGCAGTGACCACTCTCGGCGCGTCGCCGCAGCGGGGGGAAGGGGAGATATGTAATAAAATAAATAAATCTTTAAAAAAAAATTTTTTTTGTGGCATATTGCAACTAATTTAAACAGTGTCATGATGGCTCAGTTGAGAACCATGGTCTTAGCAATTTATACTATGAGGGGTCAGAAAAGAGATGGAACTTGATTATTAGGATTTAAGAGAAATAACTACTAGGCAGAGACAGTATTTGAGGGTAGGACTTAACTAGTTGGTAAGACTGCAATAGGCAGTGAGTGGAATAGTTGATGGCAGAAGGGAGCATGACGTGTGATAGGGACATTGAGATTTGGTCCTGTCTGGGGCAGGAATATAGAGTGTGAAATGGTTGGATCTATAAGTTGAGGGAAGGTGATAGGTGACCTTGAGTTTGTCTTTGTGAGAACATTGCCAGCTATGGAGAATGTCAGTGGAAAACCTGTTTACTATGGAGGCTTCCAGACTTTGTATTTAATATTGTAGTAATAATCATTTTTAAAAAGGAGCCAACATATGACTTTAAACTTCTTTTATTTTGCCATGTAAGTGTGCAAAAAAAATTCAGTAGCTCTCACCAGTCCGTAAGAGGAAGACATTTTAGCACGGAAGTAAGAAATACCTAACTCCAGAATAAAGGACTGTTCTGCATAATTAAACAAATCTTATAATTAAGTAAATTTAGTTTCATAAGAAACTCACTACTTTGTCCTTATTCCTATTGTGTTTCCCATTGGCTTTTGGGAACCACTTTATGTAATCCATATATGGGGTTTGAAGGCAGAAGAAAGGTGACATTATATATGGATATGATCTGATAAATGTAAGATGGCAGTCACTATCAGTTGACCAAGCAATTTTTTAGAAAAATTAGTCTAAATGGATGGTATGAAGAATGGAGAAAGGAGTTCTTGGAAGTAGGGAGATCAGAGAGGCAGGGAGTTTATTCCCAGGTGAAGGTGGCTGGGGCTAAGTTACGATGGAGGCACTGGGAGTGAGAAGTTTGAGAGTTAGGGAAGGAAGGGATGCTTGGATTTTGTGATTTCCTTTCTGTTGTAATGGGTAGTTAAAAATCAGCAAGACCTCAAAACCAGTTCTTGGTATTCAGAGGAATATAACTGTCAGAAATTTGACCAAAGATTGTCTCTCTTCTATACAGAAAGTCTCTTAGCTTCTGCAGACTTCTGCTTATGAAATGGTAGAAAGATGGTGTGTGTTTTCATGAAAAGTTGTCTCTCTGTGTGTAGTCAGCTTATGTGAGAGAAAGAGGGAAAGGAGAAGCTTTTAAAATGACCCACAAGGTGGTATTTGCCTCTAGGACATTTTTCGAAGTTTCCATTTGTTTCGATCAGGGAAGGAGAACCAGATGGCTGTCTGCAGCCTTTCTGGTGTGTCCCCTCAGAGTTGACCCTGCGTTGTCCCCAGGCAGATGGAAACGGACACTTTCCTCACCCCCAGGCCTCTCCTTCCCCGACACCCTGTCCTCTGGCTGCACCTGCTCCTTGCCAGGTCTCCACTTGAGTACAGAGAAGCTGAGCACCCGCTGCCCTCAAACCCAGCCTTGGGGTAGGTGGAGGAGGAAGATAACCCATGTGGGAAGAGAGGCAGCTGACTGGAGTTAAAGGATGGGGTCACTCCCCTTATCTCGCCCAGATTTCTGCATGTGTGAAGTTCAGGGAATTGTGGCGCAAACACACTCATACCTACTTTTCAATCAACTCAGGCAGAAAACTGTAAACTTCTGTAGCAACTGACCACAAGAAATCCACTTGCCTTTTGCTGGAAATGGAAAAGAATGACAAGCACAGTGATTTCTTGCTTTTATAACATTGACAATAGTTGTTGATTCCCACCATGCAAGGTGAGGATTTGGCTCCTTCCCACTACATGCTTGGCCTTCCCTCTTGCCTCCCTCCTCCCAGTGTTTGGCAGGTTATTGGGACAGGGTAGAGTGGAGGCTGTTGTTTTCGCATCAACCCTTCTCTATAGCTGGATTACAGATGAGTCTTAAGACAAATCAACTCTGGAATTACTGGAGGAATGTTGGGGTGCAAACTGGCTTGCAGAATTACTGGAAGGCTGGAGGGGTGGGCTTCAA
Source organism: Chaetophractus vellerosus (assembly GCA_004027955.1). Classification (NCBI taxonomy): domain Eukaryota; kingdom Metazoa; phylum Chordata; class Mammalia; order Cingulata; family Chlamyphoridae; genus Chaetophractus; species Chaetophractus vellerosus. The sequence goes on along the minus strand of PVKH010013623.1, from coordinate 13,762 downwards.
AAGGGTCAGGAACCAAGGGCATCCTCCAGAGAAGAAGCCACAGAATGTGGGGATTATGAGCACAAACTCTGGGAGCAGCTAGCTTGGATTTCTCTGCCACTTAGAAGCTGAATGACCATGGCAAATTACTTAACCTTTCTATTCCTCCAAGGATACTTATGAATAATAAATGCATTAATATTTGTAAAAAGCGCTTAGAACATGTTTGGTAAAGATATATTTTTAATTTGTGCATATACACGTGTGTGTTGACTTTAGCAACCAAATAAATGCCAGCTAGCTCCTAGGTTACAGACTTCATTTCCATGTCCACAACCTCTTCTCTGCTCACAAACGTTTTCCTTTATCACAAATTGTCAATTTTTGTCCAAGGTCTTTGTTTCAGTTATGATTGGTTCCCTCAGAAACATCAGTCTAGAGACTTAGTAACAATGAAGGTAACATAAAGGTCTTAGTCTTTACATTTTGGGCTTGAGTTTTACTTTGCCACTCTTAGTGATAAGGACAGCCAATTTTTTTTTCTGCCACCTTGTGTCTTTTCTCTTTTTTATATACTGTTTTCATGATCATTAATAACATCCCCTTTATTCTTCCCTCCTTTTATCTTGTTAAATGACAATAGCCAAAATGGAAACTCTTATGAAAGATAAGCCATTCTACTTCTATGAAGGTTTTTAGAAGCACTCCCCAACCTCTTTTTTTTTTTTTTTTAAACTGTGGCATTAATTATTTAGAAATAAAGAGCAGGAGAGTTTGGCAATACATAATACATATTCTTTTCCTTCTTCAATTTTGTTCAAAGAGAATGGCGTCTATCCATCCTTTTGTTGAAATAGCCTTTTCTTTGAGGCAAGATTGGTAAGCCTGTTGGTCATTCTGGTAAACCAGATCACCAGCTATTTATAGAGATTTACTTTTCCAAAAAAAATAAAATAAAATAAAAAATCAGATGGCTAAGTTTATCCCATGCATTGAATATGCTGTTTGGGGGTCCCAACATTAGTGAGTTTTAGTGTCTCTCTTGCTCTTATTATATAATATATATATTATAATTATATATATTCAGCATGATTTAGAATGTATAAGTACTTAAATATTTATTGACTTTTGAAGATTCAAAATAGCTTTAAAAGTATACATTTTTCATTGACAAATTAACATGAGAATTGTAGAATCATTATAATGAAATGTTAGAATTTAATGTGAATATAGGTCATAACTTCATGGGCTCAGATTTGATCTTATTTGGTAGGCATCATTAGGGGATGATTCAAAGCAGTTTGTTTCATTATTTACATGTGCATGTGTGTGTGTGTTCTGGGACACTATATACAGTGTATACCTTACTGCGGGTTGCAGTGAAAAAAGCTTGGAAGCCACAGCAAAGCTTGGAAGCCACAGTCTATTCCAGTTGTGTCTTTGTGGCCGTGGTAGTTGTAATCTGTAGCCTGTAGTAGTCGATTGCTCCCTCAGGCATAGAAGAGCGTGAGAAAGCCAGAGAGTAGGTGGTTAAAGATTTAATGGATCACCTGATGGTTAATAGGACTGCAATTGTGTAGAAGTGTTTGTTGTCCAGCTGGAGATAGAGAGGACTTAAGTGAGGGTTATGTGAAAGGAATTGCCTGCCATGAGTCATGGAATTAATGTATAATTGGAAAGCTTTCAAAAACAAGTTGCCCTATGTGTGTCAGGTATAGTCAGTAATAAGAAATGGGGAAAGGCTTTTGAAAACCTTTCGCTAGCAATGAATCTTGCCTACAGACATGTGGGTGAGAGTGGAGGGAAAAAGTGCTTTGAGAGGAAAAAAGAAACTTCTGTTCTCTGCAGGTGGAAAAGTCCTCGTTTTACCTTCATATTTAAGGCTTTATTTATACAAAGTCTTCTGAGCTGCATTTAAGTGCATTTAAAGAAGGAAACATGGGTACACAATTATGTTAATTAACTCCTGGAGCTTCCTTTGCTCGTTGCCATTTAAAACCTCATTGAAATTAAGAATGAGGTTTGACAAGGGTTTAATTCATCACATGCCATGGAGGCTCAGACAATTCACAGGCAAAGTTGGAGTCCCCTAGAAGAGAACCTTCGTCGCTTACTTTAGTTATGTGTTTATTTTGTTGGCTTTAGAGATTGTCATTTGTAAGGAATTTGTGAATTTCAGGATCTATCAAATATAGCTTTAAAGCTGCAAGAGTATAAAAGCTTTATTTTAAAGATGCTTTTACCCAAAGATTATAACAATGTTTTAGTATTCTAGTTTCTTCCATTACTTTCAAATAACGTCTTCTATCCATGGCTTTTGAAACACCTAGGAGGAAAAGAAGGAAATCCTTGGTTGCCTTCTCTTTTCTGAACATACTCCTTCCTTGAAAGTTCTTGGTCAGCTCAATACCTCCTGCAACTTTTTTTTAAAAGGGGTCTTTGTCTTTTGGTGCAATGGACACACAAGTTAATATCAAAATCAAGAGGATGTAAAACGCAAAGCTTTTGTGGGCCTCGTTTCCTGGAGAAGGAAATATCTCAGGAAAAAAAGAAAAGGTTTCAGTCCAGTGTTGTTTTGCAAAGACCTTGTACCAAATTAGTTTTATGTTTTACCTATTATTTTTAAAATAGTTTTCAATGTAGGTTAGGAATTGCTTTTAAAAACAGCTGCTTTGGTAATTTAATCTTACCTTCAGTGAAAGACCTGTGTGGAAAAGTAATTTATTGAATATGTATTTAAGGGCTCTTTGAAAACTCTTTTTCCTGCCATGGAATGAAAATGTTGACTCTATCTGCTTTGTGGAGGCCTGAGTATTGGCATTTTCTTGTATCAGACTGGAGAGTTGGCTCTCTGGACACAGGAAAGAATATGATGGACAATGAGGGCATTGTGGTGAGGATCAAAGCTTTTATATTCTTGCTTTGGTTCTTAAGAAGCCAGTATCCTATGCGTGAGGATCACGATTAATTAAAAAAATTGATATACTATTTGCATATCCAAGAGTCAGTGATGAATGCAACTTGGGGAGACAAAGAGGGGGTAGATTCTACTAGAAACTACACTGACCGTGGGCCTTCAGATGATGTATTAAATGTAGCTGTGATACATTTAATACATGCCATCGCATATTTCACACTCTTCTCTTTGAATCTGATATCTAACCTGGCTGCATGGAGACATAAGTAAATTCCAACACTGAATCCAAAAGTTACAGATATTTGACTTTGGGGTATTTACTTCCTGAATTGTTTTCTTTAGATGTTGTTAAGCTCTAAGCATTCAGAGATTAATAGCAGGAGAAAGTGATCTTAAACACTTCAGTGAATTGTCCACAAATCCACAAAGCAGACAGTCTGAGCACTGATGCTACTAGAATAGGAACTTTGGGTAGAGCCAACTTGTTTCCTTTACCCATGAAGGGCTGCCCCATCTCTTCTTGCTATGTGTCTTTAATTTTCCAACTATCTCCCCATCCCTAAATACGCTTACAATAGACTAACTTGGGTTAGATTTCTTTCTGGCTATAGCCATGTTCTTCATCCTTTATATATAAAATCACCATTTTTCATCTGTGTAACTTTGCCTCTCCTTATATGGTTGGAGGTAGGGGTGGGAGGTATGAATGGAGGCTTTATCTTTTTTTTTTTTTTTTGTTACATATCCCCCCCTTTCTGCTTGTTCTTGCTGTGTTCATTTTTGCGTTCTTCTGTGTCTGCTTTGTCTCCCCCTGTTGCGGCGATGCGCCGAGTCAGCTCATCGCGCAGGCAGCTTTGCCCTGCTGGCGGACGACTCTGCTCTGTTCGTGGGTGACTTGGCCTGCCCGTGGCGGCCTTGCCCTGCCCGTGGCGGCTCTGCCCCACCCATGGCGGCTTGCCCTCTCAAGGTGGTCTGCCTGCTCGGAGAGGCCCTGGGAACTGAACCTGGGGCCTCCCATGTGGTGAACCGGCGCCCTATCCACTGGGCTACAGCCTGCCCCCTTGTTTTTCTAAATAGCTATTTTTTTGGTTATAAAAGTAATATATTTAATACAGAAAATTTAGAAATTTGGAAAGATAGAAAGAAACAAATATCTACTCATAGTAACAGATACTATACAGATACAGTTACTATTAGCCTTTGGTATACTTCTTTCTCTTATTTTTTTAAGTTTAGTTGACCTAATGCTGTTGGTTCAGTATTACCAACTCTGGTTTGTTTTTTTTTTTTTTTTCTATTTTCACTTTTCATCAGAGTAGTATCATTTATTACAAGCCCTTTAAAATATTTGTAACGGCTGCATAATATTTCATCATGCACCTGGACTGGGATGCAGGAAGGGGGGTGTGGGTGGAGGAGGGCTGGGGAGTGAGAAGAGGAGTCTAGTGCTTTTGCTTAACCAAGGACTGTAATACCCTTCTAAGTGGTAAAAATACCCTAACGAAAGGTCTCCTCCTCTATAATTCATACACATTGTGCTGGCTGATACCTTGGTCTCCTGCTTTTGGAATGCAGGGCACTTTATTAACTTTAGATCTTTCACCTAGAAAGTTTATCAGTCGATGTTAATGTACTTTGAATAGAGCCTCTTTTAAAAATTCTGGGCTGTTACTGACTCTAGCAGAGTTGAATAAAGTTAGAGAAGAAATTAAGTTTATTATCTAATTTCATGCAGATAGGAAGTAGAAAAAGTGCAGTTGTAGGTGTTTAAAATGAAGTTTGATTAAAAGTGAAAATTGAGGGTGTTCTAAAAATGGAACCCCATATGAAGTACCTGTTCCAGTAAGAACACAAAAATGCTTCCAGTTGTTTTTGGATCATACATAGCAGAATACAGAATACATATACATTGGAATCTGTATGCGGTTGTCTCAGATGGTGATCAAAAGTAAAGAGGGGGCATAGTGGGTCCAGCAGGTTGAGGGCAATCACAAGTTGCTTCGGTCTGAGGACTTGGTAACTCTGGTGTTTAGCCCCTTTCCCCTGTTTCTGACCTTGGCTGTTTAATGTCCTACCGTGGGGACCTTTTACGCTTGCCAGGGCTGGTCTCTGCTTGACCTCTCCAAACTAAGGACGTAGGCGGCAACATCACATCTCAACTTGGTTAATGTAAGTACTTGCAAGTCAGTTTTTAGCAGACCAGCAGGGGAGGCTTGGAGGAGTGAGTGCAGCCTTTTGTAATTTTCAAGTAGAGGTGCTTATGCACCGGGCAGCTTTTCACTCTGCTGGTTTCTGATGAACAGCAGTAAATGTGCTTTGAGATAGTGATGGGTGTTTAGCTAAGTAAATAAACTCCTTGGTCAGATCTATTCCGGAAATGTTGAGTTAAACACGTTTATTTGCTGAGGGACTTCTTTAGTGCCTTTAATATGCTTCTATGTGTTTTGAATACAGAAGGAGGGAGAAGAGAGGAAGCAACAGCTTCATTATTCATTTTGACCATATAATCCTTTTTAGGAGGATGCCTGTTGACACCTTGAGGGGCTTTTATGATTTAGAAACATTTGCAGCAGGAAGCCAGATTTATTATCTAGGCGGTATAGATCAGCACATCTCAAATTTTGCTGTGGTTGTGACTCACTGGGGGAGCCTGTCAAACTGCCTCTTCTGACTGAGTGCTTCTGGGGTGGGGCCTGGGAATCTGCATTTCCCACAAGCTCCCAGGCAACGCTGATGCTGCTAGTCCGCAGACCACACTTGGAGTAAGGATGTACTGCTTATTACTAGCATCTCAGCGTTAGCTGAGATGGGGCCAGGGGAAGATGAAATCTGCCACATGGTTTTAGTAGCATTCCAGGAGCCTCGACTGGGAGGCACCTAATGAGCAGGGAGAACAGACTGGGACTTGCTGATGCCTGCTGCTGGAGAGGGGAATTTCCAGGGGAAACCAAAGAGGGATAGAGAGCCCCTTGCATTTCAGGGCAGCTGAACCTTGTTGTGGGTCTGTGCTGTACTTCTGGTCCTATGTAAGGGGACTGTTGTGGGTGTCTGTGCCAGAGCAGAAGGATATGGGGAAGGGGAAAAGGGTTTGAAGAAAGACTCTCAATGATGACTAATTAGAGAAAATAAAGGTTGTCTAGGCAGGTTAGAAGAAATAATTTGGCGAGAAGCCTGGAAAGAAGTTGATTCAGTGGAATCAACTAAGAGAATCTAAAATAATCTAAACCAGTGCCAAGGGGCCCGAATGTGTAAGGATATAGGCAGGGCAAGAACGCGACGTCACTGAAGCAATACCACACTGATTGGGCTCTTCCCATTATAGAAAGGGGACCTTGGGAGTAAGCGACCCTATTGTAAACCCTAAGTCCAACAAATTAGAGAAGCCATAGTTAAGGTTTCATAGCTGGAAACACTGAACGAAAATGTGGCACAGGATCTGAGTGAAATTCTGACTCTATAGTAATACTCTTAGAATGTATTAGAAAAGTAGAAAGAGGTGAAAGAAGCCAGCTTGGCTATAGAGTGAACTTGGGATGGAACTCAGGTTTAAAAAAGACATGTACGCAAGAGGAAGGAGGGGCTGTGGCCCAGGATAAATAGTTTCACAAACCTGTAGGATTCAAGTGCCAGGGAACCCGAGGGCTTGTGAAATAAGTGAAGGACAACAAAGCCAATAATTATCTGTGATCATAGGAAGAAAAGAAGGTGGACGTTGATTTACTCCTAGTGGCAAATGGTAAGATATTGACCGATGAGAGACTCTATTCTTATCTTCATCAAGAGCAAGATAGACAGATATAGAATTCATAACTGCTCTAAATGACTTCAGGGGAGCCAGAAAATTACCTTCCACGATACCAAGATTCTGCATACGGGTTAAGCCTTGCTGTTGGGAATATTTGTAAAATTATAAGGAACCTATGTGCCATACACTGGAATTGTGAGCATCATGATTTTATAAGTCACACGTGGGAAATTTTAGATTCCTAAGGTTAACATGGACCCTCTCAAATTCTAAAATGACTTATTAAGTAAAATATTTGGGAGTACTAAGCAATATAAATAGTGTTAACCAGGAGATATTATAGGTTTAGAGAGAATGACAGTATTTCCACTTGTCACTGTCCAGGTAAAACTCTTGTTTACATCAGAATTGACTGTACCTAGAGTTTTAAGCAGAGGTGGTAGTGGGATATTGCCATTAATAGAAACCCATGGAAATTCTGTACCCATTTAGTAAAGGACCCTGGTCCCAAGAACCTGATGGAAACTGATTGAATCCAAGTCTGTTCTTAGATCTAACATGACCAGCCAAGTGGCTAGGCGTGACCTTGGGTTAAGCCGGACTCCCAAGTATGGGAAACGAGACCTAACTCTCATGGGTCAACTGGGTGAATGAAATAGCCCATGTGCAAAAATGCTTCATGGACAACCCTGGGAATGGTGCTGGTAGGAGAGTTTTCCTTTCTCCCACATTCTATTTTCCCATCTGACCAGGAGGAACCTTGGGTGAGTGGGTTCTGATTTGGTATGCAGAGAATTCTGTTAGTGCTCCACTGGCCTTGCTTGGCGCCAGGTATTCTCCCATGTCCTGGGGTTATGAATGAAAAAGAAACATTCCAGTCCCTTGAGGAGCTCACCGTCCAGTAGAGGAGACCCATTCATACACAATTAGACTAATATAATTCTATACACAATTATAGTAAAGCTTGCTGAGTGCCCAACAAAACAAAATAGCTATATGAGAATTTAAATTTATGAGGAGGGAGGTGTTCCAGACAGCGAGAATACTGTGTGCAAGATTCAGATGTTTGAGACATGTCATATTCTTGGACTTGCCTAGTATATTGGCATATTTGACTCTTGGCATCAGTTTTATGTAGTCTAGACTTGTGTAGATTGTGGTATAGATTGCAAGTTCCTAATTTAAGAGGAGGAGTTAGTGAGACTAATTGCTCTTTTTAAAAAAATTTTATTGTTTTACTTTCGGGAGCCAAAATTGGTTTGAGGTATTTCTTGCTGTTATATAAATAAAGATGAAAATGTGCTAGAAACATTTTTGGAGCAAATAATCTTATATTGTGGTGGGAGGTAATTTTGGTTCAAAATGGAAAGATTGCTTATAGATAACTGGTTAAGCACTGGAATACATTGATAGTGAGATTATAAAGCTCTTCCTGCTCTGTAGTAAAATTTGATAATCTTGACCAGGATTGGCAAACTTTTTCTGTAAAGGTCCAGATAGTAAATATTTTTGGCTTTGTGGGCTGTACAGTCTCTTTCTCCACTACTCTGGTAGTGTGAAAACAGCCAGAGAACCTATGGAAGGGAATGGGCATGACTGTGTTCCAGTAAACTTTATTTACAAAAACAGTTGGCAGTTGGATTTGACCTGAACTTACTACCCATTTAGCATAGTTGAGATGGAGATGTGGAATGGGCCAGGTGATTGATCTTTGGAGGTCCTTTCTGGTACTACATCTCTGAGGTTCTTTATATCTTATGTCAGTGTGGATATTTTATGTTATGGGCTATAATCCAATACTTTCATTATTTAAATTGTCCCAGATTTGACCAGTGGGAACTTCTTCAAGTTGGCTCCTGTGGAAAAGGTTCATCTTTGAGTCTTGGTGTGACTGGGTGGGTTGAAGTTTATACAAGTAGGAAATTCAGTGACAAGTGGGGGTAGGTAGGCTTGCTGATTTAACCATTGTTCCTGAATCTTCAGTTACTTGATTCCTAAATTTTAAAGGCTTTTTTTGTGATTGCATTAACCAGGGAAGCCTACCCACCCTGGCAGGAAAAACTTTTCTCTTATTTGCAAACACAGTGAGAAGAAAGATATTTTCCCAAGGACTGAATAAAGTAAAATTGATGACACTTTTAGGGTTTGCTTCTGTTGTAACTAATGTGAATATTTTATCTGAAGCTGATGGTCCTTGTTCACAGGCAAGATTGTGAAATAGTTGTATGTATTCCTCAAACCAACTTTCATTTTCTCCTTTAGCTTTTAAATGGGGCGGACATGTTAATACTAGAATAGAGTCCTCAATAATGGAAACTAAAAGTTAAGTTTAATGCTGTGGGGTACCATTAAAAGAATATATCCTTTCAGAAGGTATGTAGGTATTTCACAGACATAAAAGTACTTTGACCTACGGCTGTGTCTAGAATAGCATATGCAGAAAACATAAAACTCATGAACAGGTGCAAGGTGGGATTTACTGAAACAGTGGGTCTTTGTTCTATACAAGCCAGACTTGGAGGCTCAACCACGGATCCAAAGTGCTGATGGTCAAATGCCTTGTAGTTCCTCTTCCTCCTGAACTCAGCATGGTATGTGAGGAAGGTGATGTTGGAAGAGTGCTCCAAGCCTCATAGTTGAGGTGGATGATGAGTTCAAACTGCCATTCTTAGCCACTGATTCTAACAGTTTTACTCAACCCTGGCTGCAGGTTAGAATTGCCTGGATAGCTTGGGGGAACAATGCCCGGGGCCCAACCCTAGAAATTCTAATTCCATTGATCTGGGGTGGGACCTGGGCATCTGTTTTTTGTTTTGGTTTGTTTTTTTTTTGTCAAAGTTTCCCAGAAAGTTCTAATTTACATCAAGGGTTGAGAACCACTGGATCTAGCAGATTACTGTTTTCAGCTTCTTAATGCAATTAGATGTACTTGTTTGTCATGTTACTTTTAAATCAACACATTTTATGTTACAAAATAAATGTATGGAGCAATGACTGAAGATAAAGCTTGGGTTGTGAACTCAGGCAAGACTAGTTTTGTCATCTTCAAACTAGGACTGATAATAGTACCTACCTCGTGGTTTCTCAAGGACTAAGTGATAACGATGCATGCAAAATATTTAGTAGAAACTCACTTATTAACTATTATATACTGTTAAATAGCATGCATCATGTTTCAATAGAAGGGTAGCTTTGGAATCAATCAAACTTATGTTTCAGTCCTGGATTTGTAATTTTCCAGTCCTGGAATCTTAAATAAAATACTTAATTTCTCAGACCATCAGACCGCTTATCTGTAAAAGTAGGGACAGGTGGTTGCAATTATTAATAAGGGAAAATGCTTCAAATATAGCAGGTGTTCAGTAAGCATTTCTGTCACCTTCCCTTTCATTCTCTATATATACATTTTAACATATCACAGCATGGTAGAAAAAATAATATTTTGAGAACATCATCAACTTTGGTGTGGCCATGCTGTGTTGAGAAGATTTTATTACAAATGGTCTTTGTAGTCACGACTGATTGTTATGGGCACATCATTTGAGCCCTGAGGGAATGGTTGTGGGTGTGAATTGCAACCTCACCTTACAGAAAGAGTTGTAGTTCCCTGCTCTGCCATCCAGTTTTCATTATGCTTGATTGGTGATGACAGTATAAATCTGAAGCCTGCCAACAGGTTGGGATTCTGTCCTTTTGTCTTGCTCAAGCTTCAGAGCTTAAAATTACCCACAGTCTTAGAACCCTTTTGGATAGCTTTATGGATCACAGTTTTTTTGTCTTGTTCTATTATAAGAGTATCATATGTGGCCACCAGTTACTTATGAGGCTTTTTGGCTTCTTAAGATCATAAGGAATTCAACTGTATTTATTCTACATTTCCATATTCATATTCTGCTTGATTGCCTAGAATGGAAAAAGGGACAATAGCTGAAGGTGACAGAAAGATGTATCATGAACTGACTTCTTACGTTATCAATAAATTTGGTAGTTCTTCTAGGTTCACGTTTTTAATAGGGCAGGTCATTCTTCTATGGTGATTGAGGTGTTTCAGACTTTCTCCCTTCATTTCTCTCATCTGCTAGTAACCTGTGTACTTTAACTCAATCTAAGGATATTGTGAAGACCTCACCTGTAAGAGCTGATGAAAAGTGTGCCTTAAGCCTGTCACATAGTTAAGCAAGATATTTTCAATAACTCTGGAATGATTTTTCCATGCTCAGTTCAGACACAGACTCATGGATTCTTGAAGTATAAATTTAATGATGCCCTACTTTAAAAAATGAAGGTAATATATCGTTGCTAAACAATTATCCTTTTGAGTTATAGCATTTCCTGCCTGCAAGTCCATTTATGGAGATTAAAGGGTTGCAGCTTTCTAATACATATTTAAAATATGAGGTTTGACTGGAATCATTTAAGGAATCATTTTCCATGGTTCATTAAAATGGAAAGGGGGAGAAATAAATTTGAATTAAAACCTAATTTCATTTGTGTTGCTACTGTTCTCTCTATGGTATATGTTTTTCATGAAAGGATCCTTGCATCTAGCCCAAGTATTTCTAGGAGGTTGACAATAAAGGGGTGAAAATAATGCCTTGTCTGGGCATTATTTTTATGAGATATTGTGATGATAGTCATTTGAGAGGATACCCTATATTAAGTTTATCCAAGATTACAGAGCAAATTGATAGGAAAATCAGGATTAAGAAAGAGAAATAATGGCCATGAAATGTGCTTTACCTCAAAGGTCTTCTGGTAAATGGGTTTTTAAATCAGGGCTGTCTCTTGTTCATCTGTATGTTTCTGGAAGCTCCCACAGTGCCTGGCAAGGAGCTCAGTAGGTGCTTAGTAAGGGTGAAATGAATAGAAATAAATTGCCACAGGAGCAATTATATAAAGTCTTGGAAGGCTGGATGAGAAGGGAAACCAAGAGATTCAAAGAAAGGATGAAAACATCTGAGTAACTATATATTAAGGAAAGAATGTTGAAATGGGGGTGCATTTTCAGGGGTAATCTGGTGATACTTTTGCAGGTAAATGCTGAGAGATTCATGAGGTGACTTAGAACAGTGATTCTCAAACTCCTGTGAGCTGGCACATGGTGTACCCCTGAGTAAATTAAGTAACAATCCTTTCCCCATTCCTAGTAAAAATGAGGTAATGGGTGGAATATTCTCCCATTCTCTTTTGCCCTTGTCTTTGAACTTGCTATTTTTGGCCAATACTGAAAACGAACATAAAATGGTCTCTACAAAAGTACAGAGTAATGTTAGTTATTTTCAGTTTAATGAATCAGTACTTTATTGCCTTCCACAAAGCACACCATAGCTTTCTGGAGCTCAGATGACAGGCTTGAGAACCACTATGCTAGAGTGTTAAAGAAATCAAGCTCCACTGGTAGCTTCACAGGAGCTTCTGACAGCATGTCTAGGTATTGTGTCCTGTAAAAGGCAGTTCTTACTATGTTGCTGTTGTGGATTCCCTGTTGGCTAGTAGCTTATCTAACACTTATCTATTCAGTATAGAAGAATCCCATTGCTTTATTTACTCATCTTACAAATCTTTTGAAACAAGCCATCCATGGGGCAAGTTTCTGTTAAGTGGAATTGTGTGAGTGAAACACTAGTGCTGAGACAGCCAGATTTAGGTTGGCAGCAGAAAGAGAAAGGCAAGTGGTTTGCTTTCTTTTGTGAAAGTGTCCCTGCCCAGATTTTTAGAACTTGCTTCTACCTAAAAAGCTTTCTTTTTAACTAGATCATGCGAAGCATTTGCTTTACTGAGCTGATTCAGGTAGTTAGATGAATAATGATTGCCAGGTTTGGCCTGCCGTATTGATTTTTAAAGATTTATTTATTATTTATTACATATCCCCCCCCCTTTCTGTTTGCTTTTGCTGTGTGTCCATTCCTCTGTGTTTTTTCTATGTCTGCTTCTTGTCTCCCCCCGTCCCCGCGGCGACGCGCCGAGTCGGCCCTCCACGGCGGCGGCTCGTTCCGTTCGAGGGTGGCTCCATTCCGTTCCCACGGGCGGCTCCGCCCCATGTTTTGCGGGCAGCAGTCCTCCATGTATTTTGCGGGCTGCTCGGCTTCCGCAGTTCGCAGGCGGCAGCTCCGCTTTTCATGGGTGACTTTGCCATGCCCGTGGGGGCTCCGCCCTGCCCGTGGTGGCTCCCTGCCTTGCCCACGGCGGCTCTGCCCCGCCCATGGCGGCTTGCCTTTCTCAAGGCCGTCTGCCCGCTCGGAGAGGTCCCCGGGAACCGAACCCGGGGCCTCCCATGTGGTACACCGGCGAGCTCTTTATCCACTGAGCTATCTAGCCGGGCCTGCCGTATTGATTTTTAAAAGTCTTTCTGTTTAAGGGGGAAAAATCATTTCTGATGATGATTCATCTTATTATAAATCTGATGAATATACAAGTGTTAAATTGTTTGGGATTTCAATAAATGAAATATTATTTAAGCTCAGATGACAGAAGGCCTAAGAGGGGTTGAAAGGAGTGGGTCTAGACAAAGATCAGAAGATGTGGATGCTTTGTTTGAATACATAGAAAATAAAAATGGCCTGGCTATCTTATAAAAAAAATTTATTTTAAAGTTGCAAATCTTTAGCCGAGTGTACCAATCAGCATTTCTGAATAAAGAGTCGATATATTTATTCAGTTTAATAGAAGAAAAGTAACTTAGGAGGCGTGTGGAGTGGGGGTGAATTAGACTAGGAAATCTACCTTAGCCTAAAGTTTGGGAGAAGGTTCAAATGCTGAAAGTGATGACTGGCAGGGTATGCTTCATAAATTTAGCAAATTATTCTAAGAAGTGGAGGCGGCAGGCTAAAAACGAGGGGATTTCAAAAGACAGCAAATCTTGGAATAGAGGTGTAAAGGGCTTTTAAATATAGGTTGGAAGCTTAATAAATGTTAGTTTCTCTGTGCTTTTTCCCATACTGCAGTGGGAAATGACAATAGTTCCCTATTGTACTTCAGCATATGTGGGTGACGGTGCTGCTTACTGGATTGTTAGATAGGAAAAATTAACTCCTACACTTCAAATCACGCAGCAAATACTTATTAAGTTGATATAGACATATAAATATCTATATGTCAATGAATAGAAAAATTAACATCCT
>PVKH010013622.1:0-16793 GCA_004027955.1 Chaetophractus vellerosus | reverse complement strand
GTATCCAGGGCATGGCCTGCCTGGCATGTAGTCCGTGTTCAATAAATAATTATTTACTGAATTAATGATTACATTTTTCCAATGAAACTTCCTTATTCACTGTCTTCCCTGCATATTTTGTAACAAATGAGATATACCAATTTTAATTTTAAAAGGATGACATCTTTATAAAATGTTTCAGGTATAAGAAAGGTACTGACATAATCACAGAATTTAAACCATTCTCAATAAAATCTGTGCTCAAACCATAGAACAGCCTACGTCTGGGATATTATAGTGTTTAACATGCAACCAGAATTTTCCACTACTCTTAAAGTTTTTATTTTTAAATATCTTAGAACTAGAGAAAAATTGATGGCTTAATTTCTAATAGTGGTAGAAGTCACAGGAAGTGAAATGTCTAGCTGTCATTTAAAAATCCCTGGTTTATCAAATATAATTCAGGAAATGAAAAATTCAAATTTTTTCAGGGTTTAGATTTAACACACAGGGTCATAAGTTCCATCATGAGTTTCCAATTTTCAAATACCTAAAGTATATTTCATTGCTGAAACTATACTAAGCAACATTTAAATTTTCCTTTGATTCAAAACATCAGTATCTTGGAATGCCTTTGGGCCATCTGAACATCAAATGTTATTCTCGATATTAAAACAGAGTCCTGGCTGTTTGAGCTGTATGGTGGTTTGGATTTGGGTAAATGGCGGATTCAGACTGTCATCTCCAAAATGTTTAAAAGTCACAAAGTTACATCTTTCAGAGTAAAGGATTGCCATTTGCAAACCATAGGACTCTCGAGTTTATGGATTGCTTGAATTTTCCCAGAGTCTCTTCTCTGCAGCCAAGTCATAAAATGTGTTTTGTTTCCTCCTCAGCCCAGTGACTTCTCCGTATCTCTCAAAGCATCAGGGAAGAACAAACATTTCAAGGTGCAGCTTGTGGACAATGTCTACTGTATTGGGCAGCGGCGATTTCACACCATGGACGAGTTGGTGGAGCACTACAAAAAGGCGCCCATCTTCACCAGTGAACATGGGGAAAAGCTGTATCTCGTCAAAGCACTTCAGTGACGGTGACGGCACTTGGCGCCCACGCCCTCGCCCAGCTACAGGCCTTAGGTCCACGTTCGCTTTCACGGAGCGGAGCTGATCTACCTGAAAAAGATGTCTTACGCACGGCTCCCCCTGCACAGGGTTCTGCTCTGTCTAGTGGTTCCTCCCTGGCTGGGTCCTTCTGCCTAGTCTATCTTTTTGCTGAGTTCTCTCTGTTTCAGTTGGCCCTCCCTGGGTTTCGAATGTAAGCCGCCGTCCCAGCGCTCCCGTCCACGCTCAACTCCAGCCCCCCTCCTGCCAGTTCTGTAGAATTTGGAGATGGAAGGGGGGACAACTTGGTCTCTTTCTTTTTCGATTGGAAACAGTGTTAATCTGTTCAAATTGTTTATGCTAACAGAAGCCCTTAGGAAAAAGACACTGGGCACAGTTGGGACGCACTGAAGCTCTACATTTGATCACGTGGGAGACAATACGCTCCAGAAGTTGTGGCGGCGAGTTCTGGGGCTCTTTTGCTTACCAGGTGGTGTGTGAGAAGTTCCTGGATTCTAGAAGCACCCGTCCCGATGCCCTCGGCTCTGGCGTTGCTCCCCAGGCTCTCCACAGAGAGAATGTATTTGGTGGTAGGGTTACCTGAACTACCAGCTGAGACTGTGGTACAGGAAATCTGCCCAGTGCATTTTGGGCTGTGCTTGCAATAAAGAATTTCCTTGAAAGGCAGTCTGTGAAAGAGGGAATCCGTAACTCACAAAGGTAGAATGTTTTGGTAATTTACTCCTCAGACGTGCCATCCACATAATTCTTTTTCCTCTTGCCTTTCTGCTTGTTTGAATTTCACAGTTATGTTTTGAATTCTCAAAGTAATATGTCTGTAGCTATTTGTTGACACTAATACAGATGATTAAGGAAAACAACTGATCTTTGGGGAAGGGGAGTTACCAACGCTTTACATATATATGTACATACACACAATATATTTGTGTGTATGTGTATATATATATATTATTTGCTTTACAGGGAAATTTTTCAGGGTTTACAAAAGAATATGTGATTGGTAGTAAGAATACAGAATGTTTATGAAGAAATTGCATTTTCTTTTTTCTTTACATATAAATTTCTTTATAGTTTAAATTTACAGTCTTGAGGTGGCACATTCCTAAGATTGAAGAAGGGGTCAAGAGATCCCCTAAACTTGCATACCCAGTTTTTTGGATATTGTAATAAAGTATTATGACAAGACTGTTGCGCATTTATCTTTGGCATTACGCTCACTCAGTTACGGGAGAGCAATCACTCTAGCATTTCCTGAATCCTCTAGGCCTGAAGGGAAAACTCAGAGAGAGGACCTTGACAAATTTATTATTTGTGTGTTTTCTTTTTCTACCACCACATTTTGTATATTGAAATAATAAATTTTAATCAGCGAAACTCCAAGAGAAACCAGAATCTCAAGCTTGGTCTTAACTTTGCTCACGGGTAATTGGTTATTTGTTAAAAACTGTTTTTACCCAATGCCTGTCAACGCAGAGTCCATCTGCTCAATCAGTAAGCGTTCATCGGGCAAGCCCGATGTGTCAGGTCCTAGAAATGCAGTCACATAACAAAGTTTGTGCCCTTATGAGCTGCTGACAGCTGACGGCTACTGAGTGCTCCTTGCGTGCCAGTCATTCTTCATCACACCCCAGAAGGTAAGTGCTGTGAGCACCCCCACTTTACAGAGGAAGAAAATGAGGCACAATAAATGCACAAGGACTCATAGTTGGTAAATGGCAGAGCAAGGATGCAAGCCCAGCGGATCTGGCACTGGGGCCGGGCCCTTCCAATCCCAGCACTGCTGCCTGGAGAGCCCTTCGGGAGACAGGGATTTCTTGAGAGTGTGCACCATTCCTTACTCACCATTCCTGTGAAGTTAATGGTATCCTTTTGCTGCCTTTGATTGTAATAAATTAGAAGTGTGGTATCTGGTAACTGAGGTTGGGGGCACCAGCTATAGGTGGATGCCATCTGGGTTATGTAGTGAGGCAGTTTATCACCTTATACAAAATCTACTTTGTTCCATGGATAAAACCATTCCTCCTGACTATTTTCGGTTCTCACTGTTGTGTGTGACATTTTAACGTTATGCTAGAATCCCTCTAAATCAGGGGTTCTTAACCGTTTTTGTTCCATGGACCCCTTTGCCAGTCAGGTGAAAACCACGGACCCCTTACTAAGTCCACACTGTACTGTGTATTATTTAATAAATATATCACACCCACACCAACATGCCCCCACAAGGATAATGTTTTTTTGAATTTCAAGCTTGTGGACCCTTGGTTAAGAACCCCTGATCTAAATAGTGAGTGCTTGGACAGCTGTAAGACTTTGATTTACACACAAGCAATTCAGAAAGAAATGAGCAGTTAAAAGGGCAGCAGACAGATGGACATTTTGGCTCTGGGAACCTCTTTAAGGTTTATAGTTATGATCGTCATTGTTTTCACTCTTACCACAAACCATCCTGTGAGAGTCCTCCAGCTGTCTGGGGGTAGATCAGGATTAGTCCTTTTTTTTTTTTTTTTTTTTTTTTTTAAGGAAATGGCACCCCAGGATATGCCTAGTGTCAGGCAGACCAGTGGAGGGCGGGTGGCCCCAGGATGAAGGTCAGTGAGGATCCCTGCCTGGTTTGGAGTGTGGACCACTGGTGCTCTGTCTGGGCGGTGCCCGTGCTGTGGATGTCGTGTGTATCCAGAGATTTCCTCTACAAGTCTCTTCACTGTGGCAGTTGCCGCTTTGCATAAACAGCAAAGGACAATAAAGGTTAGTTACTCTGTAGTTGGGTAACATCTGTTCACTGGGTTGCATTTCAGTGTGCCTTCATTTGAAATAAACAGCATGACATGTGAGCCCTGTGGAATTACAGCGCACAACCCCCAAGCCCTTCGCACATGGTTTATGCCCAAATACCAAGTGATGTTTCTGGGGAGCTAAAACTGTCCGTGTTTTCCCCCAAATTGTATCACAAATCAAAATCAAGTTATAGGAACCAGCTGTAGCCCAATTGGTAGGGCTCCTGTTTACCACATGGGAGGCCCCAGGTTCGGTTCCCAGGTCCTCCTTGAGCGGGCAGACAGCCTCGAGAAGGCAAGCCGCTGTGGGCAGGGCAAAGCCGTCACGGGCAGGGCAAGCCGCCGCGAGCAGGCAGGCTGCCGCACGGTGAGCTGACTCAGCGGGTCGCCGCAGCGGGGGGAGACAAGCAGACACAGAAGAACACAGAAAATGAACACAGCAAGAACAAGCAGAAAGGGGGGGATATGTAATAAAAAATAAATCTTTAAAAAAACCAAGTTATAATTTGAGTCTTTGTAACTACTGAAACACTGACACTTAGCATTTTTGGTGCCAAGTTCTATGTGCTAATTGGTTTATAATCTACATCCCTATAATTCCTACTGCTCGATGCCCAGAATTCCAGAATAATTTCTTTAAGGCCAAAGATCAGAACAGAAAGGATAGAAAAGTTTGAAAGTACTCTTTTAAAATGTTAGCTTTGAGTAAATACAGGTTTAGTGTTGGCCTCCTCACTGGCATCCAGCCCTATTCGCTGTCTTGTTGGTATACGGTTAGTATGATCAGGAGGGTTTTTTCAGTCCTGACACCTTCCCAGGGTGTGGAGGCCTGTTCCTCCACAGGCATTGGGGCACCTGCTTGGAGCCACGCATGATGGCAGTGACCCCCACTGACTTCCTTAGCTCCTCCGAATGCATTTGCTCAGTGGTAAAATGGGGCTGCTGTCCACGTGCGAAACTCAAAGGGCTGTGTGAGGAGTAAGTGAAGCACTGTGTGGTGTGCTACAAGACCCGGAGCTGTTCAGGGCCTCCTCTCATGACGTGCTCTTCCTTACGTCTTTCCTCACTTCCTGAACTCCTCAGTGTCTCATTCACCAGGGGCTTCCTCAGCGACCCCCACCAGCCGAGCTCTGGCCCCTCAGAGCACAGTGTGGTCCTTCCCCGCAGCCAACTGTCTCCAACCCTCCTTTTTGAACTTGGACTCGTACATTGAAGAGATGTCACTTCAACAAACTCCTGCTTCCAATACGTGGCTCGTCGTTCACTAGAAGCACAGGGCCAAAAGCCACACTGTGCTCACGTGACATTCTAACTTGAGGTGGTTGCCAAAGTCACATCCCTAAAAACAATCCTCTTTTCAGGGAAAACATCTTTCTTTTTTCTCCTTGGGGAAAACACAGCGGCAAAAATTTGAATACACCAACCAGTGTCCAGGAAACCTTTGTTTGCCCTACTCTCAGCAGACGGTCTCCTCACGGCTGCAAGGAAGCTGGCTACTGCTCTTCTAAGAGTCACTCAGGCCTAGAGGGATTATAGGTCTAGCCATTAGAAAGTGTTCCTCTGTGCAGAGTTTCTCAAACCACGTAGATTCTGATTCCCGAGGCCCCGGCCCAGCCACCTGCGTTTTTAACAAGCCCCCAGGAGAGTCCGATGTAGATGGTTTGGGGCCTGCACTTGGGGTACTGATCGAGTCTACTTTAAATCCACAGGAAACGACCTCTTCCACTCCCTTGCGCGCGCGCGCGCACAGACACACACACACAGACACACACACACACACACACACACACACACACACACACACCCAGATGAACCTGCCTTAAACTCTGTTAGGATTTCCCATGTCATAGTTACTGTTCTAGTCAGGGTTCTCTCGGGAAACAGAATCAACACGAGATATCTGTTAAAAATATAAGATTTTATAAGAGTCTCTCATGTGACCGTGGGGATACACAAGTCCAGGTTCTGCCGGCAGGCTGCAAGCCAGGGGCTCCGATGAAAGACTGATGAAGGGTCCTCGATGAGTTCCTGGGAGAAGTTCACTGTCAAATGACGAGCTGGGAAATTCTCTCTGAATGTTGAAATCAGTTCCCTTTTATGGCAGTCAACTGAATGGATAAAAGCGTCATCCATTCTTGATCCAATCTTGCTGATTGATGCAGATGCAATCAGCCGTCCATGCAGTAAACTCAATTAGCCCAGTGCTTGCTGGACCCAACAGCTGGGCGCAATTACCTGGCCAAGTTGACACATTAGCCTAACCATCACAGTTACTAACCAAACTGGACAGGTGCATTATGTTCTACCTTTGGATTCCTGTTAGTTAATGGTAAGCTATCACTGAAGATGGGTGAGCCTGACAGCTGTTATAAAATCTCACTGTGACAGCTTTTAAAAATGCATGGCCTCCACGGAGTTGGGGGGTGGCTCAGGCATTTAGCCAACTCTTGTGTTGGGTTGCTAGATTCTGCAGCCAGATGTCAGGAACCGAGGCTCGGGGCATTTTACTCTGAGCTGCTCACTGATGGGTGAGGGCATGTGTCTCTCAGATCACGTCATGGCCTGAGCAAATCCGAAGTGCAAAAAGCCATTGTGGGCTTCTATAGGGCTTTCATGGTAGTCAGTCCCATCCACTCTGGTGTCAGACTTGGGTTTAATCCTGGGCCCTGCCCTCCTTCCCAGCATCATTTCCTCCCGCAAGTTAGGAAATCTCATTGCACTCTGTCTCAGATAAACCGGTGTGTAGCTGCACTTATTGCACAACCAGGTAAGAGTGATGTTCTATCAGATATACATTTAGATTAGGTAAATTGCTTTACCTAATGTAGAACACTTAGAAGCTTGGTACAGCTTTTTAAATGATCTTAAAAGGAGAAAAACATAGGTTAAGGTGCTAAATTATTATCTAATTGATGCCAGTAGAGAGTCCTGCAAGATTCCAGACCACATCTGATTGCAGTACCATAGAGACACTGTGTTCAAATGACTTCGGTGTAGAGCTCCATCTAGTCACAAATAGAATTCAGTTGCTAGCAGTATTCATTTCTAAATATGACATGGATTTCCCTTCTAGTGCTGCAACTAGTAAGGAATAATACAGAAGATATGACCTTGAAGTATTGAAACCAATTAAAATATTGCCCAACTAGAATGCAGATGTCTGTCTTATTTCCCAGGTGCTAAGACAAATCCCATAGTATGGGTTGGCTTAACAACAGGAATTTATTCTTAGTTTCAGAGGGGGAGGGCTTGTTTCCTCACGAGGTCAGCACCCCCTGGCTGACTGGCAGTCTTTGGGGTTCCTTGGCTTTCCCCATCATGTGGCAGTGCACATGGCAATGTGTTCTCCTTTCTCTTCCAGGTCCCCTTGACTTCCAGCTTCTGCTCCTCCACATGGCTTTGTCTTCATAAAGCCTCCAGTCATAAGATCAAGGGTCCACTCATTCCATTTATTTAAAATATCTTCAAAACATCCAATTTACAATGGGTTCTACCCACAGGAATGGATTAAAATCATGCTTTTTTTCTGGGGTACATAATTCAACCTGCCACAAGATCCAAATAGCATCCACACCATGTCAATCTATCACAGTGGTTATATTAGGTGTTAGGCTCTTCGGGACCACATCTTTGGGAAAGCCCATACTGTGAATAGAGCCTTTGACTATTGGTGGTAGAAAAATATTTAGGGTTTCGGGGGTGGAGGGGTTGGGAAAAGGTGATATTGGCAAGTATATCTAGAAATAATTGGAGAAATTAGAGCTATTTTTTTCTTCACACTTTTTACCATTTCCCAAATTTTCTGCAATGAACATGAATTGAATGGAAAATACATAAGAAAAATGTTTTTATGTATTTTAAATCGCATGAAGCAAAATTGGGTGAATAAAAATAGATGCTCAAGTTGGTTATAATGATTTAGAAACATATTTCACAGAAAATCTGCTGAGGACTCTGCCTGGTGTCCTAGTGGCATTAGAAAATAATCTTATCTTTAATCAATATTTTCTTCCAAAATACCTGTTAAAAGTTTACTTGCCAAACCTAAAAATGTAATGAAGCCAATAAACAGCAGATTGGATATTGCAGAAAACTGAGTTCATAATCAAGGTAATCTAGAAAATTTCCTATTTGGCAACACAAATTCCCTTCACACACAGCTAGAATGTAAGTTCCTCAAGAGCAAGGATGGTGGTGGTGGTAAGCAATGTAACTCAAATAGAACAGTGCTTGGTACATAGTAACCACTCAATAAATATTGAAATCACTGAATGGATCAACCTGAGAGAGAAAGCAATCTATGTTGAGTCATTTCACACCTGAAAATGCTTTTATGTTATCCTTGGGGGAAAATGCTCATTTTTGCTGGATATGGTTCATACATCACATTTTCTTCTTTAAAAATGCTGGATGATGGTCTGTCATCTTTTGGCATGTAGCCAAAACAGACCTACTTTGTTATGACACCATCACTCTCATCACTTAGGTCAAAAGCTCAGCTGCATCATGTGTTCCTGCCATCCCCATTTAGCATCCTGCCCAGCCCAACACACACTTCCGTCCTAGCACCAGCTTCTGTCACGGCTCCCTTCTCCAGGTCCTTATCTGCCCATGTCCAAGACAATTTACCATTCTCAGCCACCAGGAATTTAGTCTTATTTTCTGACTGCATTCTGCCTATACTAAAGAGTAATTTTTAACTGTTCTGACATCACATAACTTCTTTGCTCAACCGTTTGTCCTTCCTGAACCTCTGCTTTGATCACAACACAACTGGTCTGAAGGCTCCCTCCTGCCCATAGAGACGGACAATAAACTCCAAACTCTGAACAGGCTCGCCGCTACCATGCTCCAAGCCCTGTTCTAACCTCAGCTTCTCACACCTTTTCACCTACACCAGGTTCTCACAGTTCCGCAGGCAGTCCCCTGCCTTTCCTCACACTTTTCCTCAGCACTCTTTAGACGGTAGCTTCCTCTGCCCGTTGAGCCTGAAGTTGCAGCTCCATTCCCACTCCTTTCTCACACTGCCCCTCCTTCTGGACTACACACAGCATCTGTCCGGCACCAGGGCTGTTCGTTTGTTGGCCAGCTTTTCTTGTGTCGGTGTCTTCTCTCTCCCATCAGGTAATCAACAATACTAGTTTAGGTTGAGAAATAATGAATTTGCCATTTTTTTTTAGGACAAGAACAGTTGAATATTGGCAATTTCATATAGCTCAACCTAAAAACTTTTCTCAATACTATGTTCCCTGTTCCTAATGGGGTGCTTAGGAAGTATTTTGTTGACTGATGAACAACAGAAGAGAACCTGTAAAATAAAGTAACAGCTTTCTCTCTAGCTTAATTTGATTTAACGAAGCCCACTTTAAAACGGGTGAGTGGATATGGCTCAAACTCTTGAGCACCTGCTTCCCACATGGGAGGTCCTGGGTTCCGTTCCTTGTGCCTCCTAAAAAAAACAAGTAAAACAAACTAAAAACCAGGTCAGGGGAGCTGATGTGGCTCAGTGTTTAAACGCCAGCTTTCCACATATGAGGTTCCGGGTTCAAAACCTGGCCCTGAACCTCAAAACAAAACAAAACAAAAAACAAAGTAGTAAGGAAGGCTTGTTGTAATCACAAGTTGCTCGAAGAGAGTTTGTTCTAGGTCCCACGTGGCGCTTTCATTTATCCTGAGCCTACAAGCACACACCTTGACGTGACAGGCTCTCAGGCTGTTATGTCTCTGTTAAGACCCAGTATCTGAAAATTAACGCCATTTAGTTGGCTCTTCAAGCCCTGGGTTCTGTTCAATAGAGCTGTTATTTTTTATCTGTCTAAATAATCTACCATCGAACTACTAGAGAATCCTTTGAATTGGACACCAAATGTGGTCTGTGACCTGTTGTGACATTTTTATGCAGCTAAAGAAAACATACCTTTAGAACCGACCCACAAGAAATAACTGCCTGTGTGAAGTTTAAACTGAAATGTCTGACTGTCCTCACACAGACCATGGTATTAAATACATCCGACTTACATTACGAACAGGGAAACTGAGGCACAGAGACATTGTTGAGCAACATGAGAGAAGAGCTTCCAACCAGCAAGGACTTAAAGCTTGACCGCAGGCCTCTTCTAGCAGATCACTGGGGTGGACAGCCTTTCAATTAGGGTGTGCCATGGCGAGGGGCTCTTCGGGTTTTTTTTTTGTTGTTGTTGTTTTTTTAAGAATCAATCTTCTGGCAACAGGAAAAGGTATGTGGGAGTCTTGACTGCCAACTTCAGTACTGATGTCAGCATTTCCTCCTTTGAGTATGTCTCAGTGATCATCATGCATTTTCAAGGTCCCAGCGACAACGAGATTCTCTGCTGGGTGGTTTCAGCATCGTGAACTTGAGCCTGGAATGGGCTCTGAACCGCGTTCCCCACTAATGGCTGGTGGGAGTGAGGGATAAAGGCAGTCAGCGTGCAGTCAGAGGAGCAGAGGAGTATTTTGAAGTTAGTGGCGAGGGAGGTGCATTTGTTCAAAGAGCAGGAGACAAATATGTGATCATTATCAGGAAGGAGGAGATAATACACTTCCTATAATTATTCTCATCTTACACAATAGAACCTAAGAGTATTCTCTTCCACCCGGTAAGCTCAGTGAATTTAAAAGCAGCACTTTCTCAGGTAGCACCTTCAGGTACTTTAACGTGCTGGGTCCTACACTGAATGGGAAGACAGGCATTTGGAGGTGAGGGCTCTCACCTACTCCACAGACGGCCATCCAGAAGTTTCCATGTTTTGAAAATGAACTGCACCTTCTCATTCTCTCAGGCAAAAGCCCCCTCAGCGCAGGCCCTCGGGAGGCCTTGTTTTCTGCTGGCAGCACAGCTTTGGGAGTCACTCTGGAGGAGCTGGTAGGTTCAGTGTGTGTCCGTCCATGGACATCGAGAGAGAACAGGAGGGCCCTTGGGAGTGGCTCCACAGGCTGCCTCAGGACCCGGGAAATAACAGCCCTGACTGGCGCAGGAAAAGCTCACGCAAGCAACTCTCAGCTACAAGGCCAGGCAACTCCGTGGCAGAGGCTGGCACTGCGGCCAGGGCACATGGTGCCAAAGCTAACAGCCTGAGCCTCCAAAGGGCGAGGTTTCCAGCCTGCCACCCATGTGAGGTGGGTCATGGTGGGCGGCTGCTCCTTAGTTATGAAGCCTCCGTTTCTGACCCCTAGAGCCTAGGAGGCTAAAAAACACATCTCCATCTCGCCACTCTATTCTCTTCTCACTCAAATAAGTCTCCTAATAGATCCCGCTGCCTCTGATCTGAACCCCTTACTGTCTTCCACACAGTTGCTGTGTGTAGCGGATTGGATTGTCCAAAAATTGCTAACCCACATGTTCCTCCAGAATTTTGCCACTCTCACTTAAGAGGTGGACACTAGGTGCCCTCTCCTTGGACTTGTGTAGGCCTGTGTGACTGTCTGGACTAATAGAGTGAAGCAGAAATGAGGCTACATGACGTCGGAGGCTAGGTCATAAACGGCGATGCAGCTGCCACCTCGCTCCTTCTCTCGAGGCGTCGAGCCTCAGAACTCATCCGCCATGTTGTGAGGAAGTCCAGGCACACGCGAAGCCCATGTGGAGAAATCCACGGTTCCTGGCCCTCAGCACTGACTGAACTCCCCGCGGACAGCCAGCACCAGCTTCCCAGCCAATAGGGGAGCCCCTGGCCTTGGCAGCAGATCCCCCAGCCCTCAGCTGAGCCCCGCTGGCAGATGCCACGTGCAGCAGAGACAAGCCTTCCCTGAGGCCTCTGCTCAGATGCAGGTCCGTGAGCAAACAACGCTCGTGACTGCTTTCAGCCGCTGTTTGGGGGTGGGTTGCTTTGCAGCAGTAGATAACCAGAGAACCATGCACACATCACAGCCATCTCCATCCCCCTAGGACACCAGCCTCCAAGGTGGCCTCATGCCGTGCTGTCTCATGCCCCCTGGCCTCTGCATATGCTCCTCCCTCCGCCTGGAGTCTCGCCTTTCCACCCCTTACCTAACTCTGAGGCGTCCTTCGAGACTCGATTCAGGAACCATGCCTCCAAGAAGCTTTCCATGAGTCTCCTCAGCCCTCAATGTGTACACTGTGATGGTTAATTTTGTGTGTCAATGTGGCTGGGTTATGGTGTCAAGTTGTTTGGTCAAATACAGGCCTTGTTACTGTGGAAGTATTTCACAAATAGGGTTAGCATCTATAATCAGTGGTCCTTACGGAGAGGAAACCACCCTCCAAAGCGGCTGCGGCTGCCATGGTGCCGTGGTGGGCCCATCCAACCAGCTGGAGGACTGGACAGCAAGAATCGGAGATTCCAGGCTTCAGAATGAATTCTGCCTCAATATACACGCTCCACTCTGTGCTGAGTTTCCAGCCTAAGGAATTGAGACTCAGGAATTCAACATTACTCACCACAGTTCCCAGCCTCTGGCCTGCCCTACAAATTCAGACTTGCCCGCCTCCACAGTCAAGTGAGCCACTTCCTTATAATGAATCTCTTTACACACACACACACTCATATTCTGTTGGTTGTTTCTCTGAAGGAGAACCTGACTGATACATATATGATGAGCAAGTGACTGATGAGTGAATGGAAATCTCAGTGAGTTGGAACTGGCCTCTAATAGTAGAAGCACTTTATACTTGTGCCTAAATATTTTTTTTTTTTAATTTGAGAAGTAGGAGTTAACAAAACAATCATGCAAAGCACACAGGATTCCCAGACATTGCCCCCCCACCACCACCTTATGTTGTTGTGACACATTTGTTGCAAATGATGAAAGAACATTGTCATAATATTACTACTATCTATAGTCTATAGTCCATAGCTTATATTTAGTGCATTTCCCCACAAACCATCCTATTATTAATACTATGTCTACATAATATTTTAATAGCTCTTTGTATATTAACTGTTAGTTATTTAATTGTATTGTAATGTGCTCTCTGTACCTGGATTCATTAAGGACAAACAAAAGACCATTTATTCTCCCATTGCTCCTTTGAACTTCTTTCTTTCCTTCCTGTAGATGAAATCTTGAGCAGAACTCAACTCTCTTGTCCCTTTTGGCCCAAGCCCAGTCTTTTTTCAATAATTGAAAATTCCCATCCAGTGGGATTCTGAAATTTTATCCAATTTAGAGGTCTCCCTGCTTGGGCCTGCCTCTGGCTGGAAGCCTGCAGAGAGGAAGGGCAAGGTGCTCTGCTGCTTCCCAGCTCCTCACTTCTCCTGCCTGAGTGGGCTGCAGAGGTGCAGGGCAGGAAGCATCTCTCCTGACTGGTTCTGTTGTAATCGGGATGTGGGGGTGTGCGATTGCTGCCCCCCCCCCAGCACCCTGGCGCATACTTGGAGTCCCCCTATGGAGACCTGGGTCACAGCCCTCTCTGGGCTTCCTCCACTGAGGTTTTCTCATCTTCTCCTGGGCACCCTTGGCTGGGGTCCATTTTACGATGACCCCAGGCTGGCTCCTTTTTTCAGGGTCCATAACTAGTCTCCAGGTGAATCTTCCAAAGTGGAAGTGCAAATTGCTCCCAGTGCAGCAGAATGGAGCTGCTCTAGCCTTTAGGCTCAACAGGTGGAAGTTGAGTAACAGTCCCCATGCTCCATGCTCCCCAGACTCGGGGAGGCAGATGATCAGCTCTCTAAGTGGTCCCCGGAAGTCCAAATCACTTTGCTTAAGGCAAATTGGAAGCACTTCCTCCTCTGCGAGGGGGAACTCTCTCTCCAAATAATCCTCCCCCCCCAATCTCTTCCCAAATTTACTGAGGAGTTGCTGGATGATGCCAGCAGAACTGGTTCCACAATCTACTCACTTAGCTTTAGGCTATGGCACCCACTGTATTGTATTCAGTCCAACCACTTTGTTCTCAGCCTTTGCAAGACAAAAAGAATCAGGCTTTGCATCCTGTTAAGACTTTATATTAGTAAATAATGAATGTACTAGCAGTGGAGGCCTCAAATTTAAGTTACTACTTTTGTTAAGACATGCCTGTGACTCTAAGCCAGGAGGAGGTAGAAATGGATGTGCATGAAGGTTTCTGACAGAATGAAGGAATGTGCAGCAGTGTGTGCCTCAGACGGGGGGAAGACAAGGAAAAGGAGACCATCTATCTCCCTGAGATTGGCCCCCCACCATGGATTGACAGCTGAGCGCAGTGGAGGAAATGGAAGCTAAAGAAAATGGCTTCCCTACAGACTCAGACCCAAAGTAGTGGACTCAAGCAACAAGAGAGGCCCACTGGAAGAATATGATGGAGCCACTGAGAAGTGAGGCATAAGCCCAGGTGAGATTCAGTGTCTCCAGAAATAACCGAGTAAGACTCTGAGTGGGTCTAGAGACCCGACATTAACGAATGGGGGGAAACTAGGGAAATAAGAGTTACTCGTGATAATGGCACAACATTGAGCCCACAGGCTGGTGAATATTGGGGCAAGGAGCTATATTTTTAGTATCTTGCCGTGGTATTGGTTTTAAACCCACTTCCCCTAGAATACAAGATGCTAAGACCTAGAGTAAGTGCCCTTTGCCAGCTGGGGCCCTGGAGGAGACATTGCTGTTTGCCACCTTGTAGAAAAGAGTCGGCTCCACCCTTCTTAGTCCCCACACCTCTTCCTGGGTGTTATTGCTACTTCCTCTATCACAGACCCAAGCTGGTGCCTCATCCTGCCCTGTGCCAGAACCTGGTACAGTGAGAGCCCACCCGTGGTTGAACAATGTAAGAGTCATTCAGAAATTTCACCTCTAAAACACGGGTTGAAACTTCTTCAGGGAGACTAGTTGCAGGCCACGACTTCCGAGGACTTCTGGGCTTCCCTAAGCAACCCTTAATTTTTGTTTCCAAACTATCTCAAATAGGTCTTTGCAAGTGATGACAACAGAAGAAAGGAAATGCATTCACATTATTCATTTGATTTGAAAAAAACTTCAGTACCCTGAGACTTTGCTCACCTCCCTTGGTCCTCAGATTCTCAGGGTCCTTTGTCTGAAATCCCACTTAAAATGCAAACAGCAAGTTTTATAAAAGTGTCTCTTGTCATCTTTCCCACACCCAGAGGCCATCCGTCCAAGCAGTTGCTAAGAGCGGCTCCTCTGGTCCACCGTTTTCATTCGTCAGCCACTGCCACACTGTCCGGGACCCCTGGGGCTCCTTCCTGCAGCACAGATTTGCACAAAGAACTCTCTCATAGCTGTTCTCTCCGTCCCTAGAGGTCGCTGGGCCGAGTCGCTGGGTTTGAAACCCAAGACACAGCTAACTGTGGTGCCACAATTGGGCTATTGTGTGAGCAGCAGGGCAGCGGGAGGACAGCAGCGGCCAGGCTGACTC
Organism: Chaetophractus vellerosus; assembly: GCA_004027955.1. Lineage (NCBI taxonomy): Eukaryota > Metazoa > Chordata > Mammalia > Cingulata > Chlamyphoridae > Chaetophractus > Chaetophractus vellerosus. The sequence continues at coordinate 1,584 of PVKH010013622.1, read as the reverse complement.
ACCAGGCGCACCTGCCCGGAGCAGCCCCCGGGCCCGGGGGCGGAGCTTCCTCGGGGCCCCTGGGCACCCGGGGCTGTCTCTTGTGCCTCCTGCTGGCCCCCGCCGCACTTCTGTCCTTGCCTTCTCTATACCCATGCAAAGGCCAGAGCCCAGTCCCTGGACACCTGCCCTCTAAGCACAGTAGCCCCAAGCCCACTCCAGTGCCTGAGCCACCCATTTCTGGAGCAGACAGTGGACTTGGGAGCTCACGTGCACCCGGAGTTTGAGGTTGGAGATAAACAGGTTGCTGGCTGCAAGCCCATCCTCGGCATAACGGGGATGAGCTCCTTCTGGCCTTTCATGAAACCTTAAAGCTGCAGCATTTCTAGCCAGAGTAAGAGGCTGGTGAGCTGGGCGGCAGCCCAGGGTATCGAGGCTGGAGAGGGAAGGCTGGAGGTGTGAAGCGGAGTTCAAGGCTGGCCGTCACAGAGCCAGGGGCAGTGGAAGAGACAGGGTGAGAGCCCTGGGGAAATGCGGTAACAGGGGTGATGTCCCGGAGGGGAAGCAGTGCCAAAGGGGGCAGGGGCCAGCGAGGCCTGCAGAGGCAGGAGTCGGGCCTGGAGGCCATGGGCTACCACCAGCATTCCAGGGAGGCCAGAGAGCTGGGGCAGTTCCAGAACCCAGACCCAGGAAGACGGGAGCCAGGCTGGAGAGGAGTCAGGACAGCTTTGAAATGAGCCTGCAGCCTTGTCCAGTTTCCTTGTGGACGGGAGCCACATGTAGCTCTTGAGCACTTGAAACGTGGCAAGTTCCAATTGAGATGTGCTTAATGTGTAAATTACAAACCAAGTTGTGAAGACTTAGTACAGAAAAAGAGAATGTAGAATATCTAATTAATATGTTTTTATATTGAATACATGCGAATGATACTATATTGGGTTAAAATCTATTATTAAAAGTAATTTCAGCCTGTTTCTTTTTCACTTTTTAAAATTTGTCTACTAGAAAATTTTAAATTACATATATGATTCACATTCTGTTTCTATGAGACAACACTGCTCTGTGCTTTTTGCTCTCCCAATTTCCCAGCTTCTCCCAGCTGGATCCCCTATCTTGCTTTCCAACAACTTCTAACTGCTATGCAATACTGTTCTCAGAATACAGTATATCCATAACAAGAATAGGATGCTATAAAACAGGAATGCTTAGGGGGAAATTAAAAACAGTTTTAAATGAAATGGCCTTTTTAATCAATTTATTAGAAGGGTTGGACAATCCTTCAGAGAAAACTCCCTAACATGGAGAGAAGAGCTAAGGAAATTATAGAACCAACTGCTAGGAGTTCCTACCACAAGAAAAGGGGGAGAAAAGAGTGGTTGTTTGTAGTTTTTGCTATTATTAACAGTGCTATTGGGCCCGGCTAGATAGCTCAGTGGATAAAGAGCTCGCCGGTGTACCACATGGGAGGCCCCGGGCCCGGGTTCGGTTCCCGGGGACCTCTCCGAGCGGGCAGACGGCCTTGAGAAAGGCAAGCCGCCGTGGGCGGGCCGGAGCCGCCGTGGGCAAGGCAAAAAGCCACCACGGGCAGGGCTGAGCCCCCACGGG
>PVKH010013621.1:0-16788 GCA_004027955.1 Chaetophractus vellerosus | reverse complement strand
CGTTCTTCTGTGTCTGCTTTGTCTCCCCCCATTGCGGCAATGCGCCGAGTCAGCTCACCGCACAGGCAGCTTGCCCCGCTCGCGGGCGGCTCTGCTCTGTTCGCGGGTGGCTTGCCCTGCCCGTGGTGGCTTTGCCCTGCCCATGGCAGCTTTGCCCTGCCCGTGGCGGCTTTTTGCCCTGCCCACGGTGGCTCTGCCCTGCCCACGGTGGCTTGCTTCCCATTGTGGTGAACCGGCGCCCTATCCACTGGGCTACAGCTGGCTCCCCAATTTAATATTCTTAAACAATTTAGGTAAACTGGAAGAATGTGAAGAGAGCCAGATATTTTGCTGTAGCATTTCATGTACCTGCAGGATTTACCCTCAATAGATTCAGGAGAACTTGGTCTTCCTGAGGATTGGATAAGACATAGTTTAGTAGATGGGAGGGGAAATAAATCTAGTTTATATAGTTGTCCACATAAAAATGGCTGGTGGGATGTGGTTCTCTGGGACTATTTTGAAGAACTCAATCTGAGAATGATTCTTCTTAAATTGGCAGAAAGCCCTTAGGAATCTCTACCAGATAACTTTACAAATTGTGTGATGAGTGGACCTTTTCTCCCATACCATCTGTCCTCTGGAACCAAAATGTCACTTCTTCTTTCACTGAATGGCAACCCTTATGAATGAGCTTAAACTTAAACATAACTGGTATCCCTGCCTATAGTAGTGCTCTCCTTCAGTTCACTCCTCTGTATTGATCTTTATAAAATATAAAAATGATCATGACACGTCTCGTTCAATATATGTTACTGGCTCCTCATTTTCTTTAGAATAAAGTAGACATTCCTTTTAAAATACCTCCATGATGCAGCTCTTGCTGACAGCTAAAGCCTTAGCTCTTGCTACTCTCCATTTTGCACTCAGTATTCTGGAACTAAACTTTAAAAATTCTTTAAACAGAGAATGTAGCCTCTTTGACTTCATATACATTGTATCCTCTGCTTAGCACATGTCTCCACCTCTAACTCTATCTCCATGCTTTATTGTGCTCATTCCCAGTCTAGTCTTATTTTATATTTCATAAACTTTGGGAGTCTTCTTTAACTCCCCAACTCTTTATACATATATGTGTTTCCCATGGCCCCCAATATTCTCCTACCACATTATTACACTATTGTGATTTCCTGTTTTCTGCTCTGTCTCCTCTCTAAGTCTATAAGCTTTGTCACAGACTGTGCTTATTGTGTCTACCATTGTACCCCTATTTCCTACATAGTATTTGTTACATGGTAAGCTCTCAATGGATACATATTGAATGGCTAAATGACTGAATACCATGTCCTAGATAGTCATTTTAGCTGCTTTGCATATATAATGTCATTAATCCTCATATAAAACTTAATTTTTTTATTCAGATGAAATTCACTTAACATAAAATTAACCATTTAAAGTGCATAATTAATGGCATTTATTACATTCATAATGACGTGTAACCTCTACCGCTATCTGGTTCCAAATATTTTCATCACCCCAAAAGAAAGCCTTGTATCCACTAAGCAGTTGCTAACCATTCCTCCTTTCCCCCAGCCCCTTGTAACACCAATCTGCCTCTATGGATTTACCTATTCTGTTTATTTCATATAAATGGAATAATGCAATATGTAACCTTTTGTGCTAGGCTTCTTTCACTTAGCATAAAGTTTTTAAGGGCTATCTATGCTGATGAACCTATATTGATATATTATTATTAACTAAAGTCCATTAATTTATGTTAAGCTTCACTCTGTGAACTTCTATGAGTTTTGACAAATGCATAATGTAATGTATCCACTGTTACAGAATGATACAGAATAGTCTTACTGCCTTTAAAATGTCCTGGCTTTATTCATTTTTAAAACTGTGTTGTTTATCTTTTTGTTTATTTGTTGTAAGAGTTCTTTATATATTCTGGATACTAGACCCTTATCAGGTACATTATTTGCAAATACTGTCTCCCATTATATAGATTGACTTTTCACTTGCTTGATAATGTCCTTTGAATCACTTATATGAAACTTTGAAGTATATTTTATTCCTCTTTCCAGATAGGGAGATTTAGATTCAGAGTGATATTATCTGACTAGCCCAGGTTTGCATAGCTAAAACATTATGGAGCTGTTATTTGAATCTTGTAATTTTTTTTAAAGATTTATTTTATTTATATATCCCCCCCTTGTTGTTTTTGTGCTCGCTGTCTTGCTCTCTATGTCCATTCACTGTGTGCTCTTTGTGTCTGCTTGTCTTCTCTTCTTGTCTTCTCTTTAGGAGGCACTGGGAACCAATCCTGGGATGTCCAATGTGGGACAGAGGCACTCAATCACTTGAGCCACCTCAGCTCCCTGGTTTATTTTGTCTCTCATTGTCACTCCTCTTTGTCTCTATTTGTTGTGCCAGCATGCTGCGTGGGCCAGCTTGCTTTCACCAGGAGGCCTTGGGAAATGAACCCAGGTCCTCCCATATGGTAGACAGGAGCCCAATTGCTTGAGCCACATATGCTTCCCGATCTTGTTATTTTTTTTTCATTTATTATTTCTTTTAAGATTTATTTTTTTATCACCACCCCCCCCCCTCTGCTTGTGCTCACTGTGCCCATTTGTTGTGCATTTTTCTGTGTCTGTCTCCTTTTATTGCATCATCTTGCAGTACCAGCTCACCGTGCCATGCAGGCCATCAGCTCACCACACGGAGCGGGCTGGCTTGCCTTCACCAGAAGGCCCCGGGAATCAAATCCAGGGCCTCCCATATGGTAAATGGGAGCCCAACCACTTGAGCCACATCTGCTTCCTCTTGTTATTTTTAATTCCAACATCCATGCACTTGTTAAGACATTAAACTACTGTAGAAAGCAGTTGAATATTGAGGACCTCAAATGAGTTTTTGTGATTGTAGTTATATATTAAAGACTCCTTGATTAAAATTGGTAGTTGAAGATTTAAAGCAGAATTATTTCATTATGGAAAAGAGAAAAGAAATTTTGCAGGCAAGGGCTAAGGAATTTACCCTGGAGTTTTTTCATTGAACTATAGTAACTTTGTATTTTAAAGGTCTACTCCACATATTGGACAATTCCTTATATTCCCTTCATCTCCTATAAGACTCTCCAAGATAACACAATCACTTTTCCACAATATCCTATCACTTTTACATCATGAGCCAATTCTTGCTTATGGTCAGTGTAACTCCAGGTAAGCATCTTTCCTATTAATACTGTTACTTCTGAGAGACAATATTTTTAGCTCTGGCAAGTGAAAATAATCACAATTTCTATACTTAGAAAAACATATGTCTGATCTATTTATTTCCTAGGTTCCTCTGTTAACTTCTCCCATAGCCTTTCATAGAGATAGTCTACATGCTTTGTTGGAAGGGTGGTTTTATAAACTATGGATGGACCTTTAATTTTATAGGTTCATCTTTCATGAGATTATGTTTTTTGTTACATTATTATGCACTGATACCCATAAACAACTTCTACTAACACTGTGAGTTTAGACTTCATTTATTTTAGGAAAAAACAAGAATTTTGAGCTAAGTTGGCACTGCCTGATGGACAACAGTTCTATTTTGTCAGTATTCCATCTTTGGTACAGTAGTGTTTGTCACATTCTTTGAATTTTTAATTGCATTTGTCCTTATGCATTTTGAAAAAAACTGGGATGATAAATAGAAAAATTGATAAGCATAGGTCTCATAAACTTCATAAAATTGAGACAAAGATTGAAATAATTGGCCATGTAAAATATGGTGAATTTTTAGCTCCAGTTGAGTGCTCGGTAGATTGTGAGCTCAATTATAAGGGAAAAAAATAAAACTAAAGAACATGTACAAATTGCTGGAAATATATTGTCAAGATTGGTCTTATAATTCTATTATACTTGTAAAATTAAATGGGGATATATCTCTACTTACAAGACCTAAAATTTTCATTTTAGTTTTTTTTTTTTTTGAGCTTAATGAAATTTTATTTTGAGAATATCACAAGAGTCTAGGGCACTTCAAACATTTAAGTACATATGGGACCAAAATAAATGTGACATGGAATAAAGGAATACATAAATACCCAGAGAACAACAATATCTTTCTCTAGAGGCAAATAAAGAGCGAATTCCTCTAACACAATACAAGCTTTATCATTAGATAAAGACAGGGTTGTGCAATTATTAATAAAATAGTGCATAGTGACATGTAGTTCTTCATGTCTTTAATTACTAAGGAATATAAAAAATTAAAATTCTATGTCAATTCACTTTACTTTTACAATTTGAATTTTTATTGTAGAAAGGAAACAATGGAAAGTAGAGGACTACTGGTACTGTACTGACTTACCCCTTTACTAATCTGTCAACCTGCCAACCTTACTCTGGTTTTTTTTTTAATTAGGACAGAATTAATCATCACTCTTTCTAGATTACACACATACTACAATAAAATGTAGTTTGTGTACATACTACAATAAAATACTGCAATAAAATACTCAATAAGATATTCTATTCCTACACATTAGAAATATATATTCCCAGTATTCTGCAATAATCTGCTTTATTATTTCCATACCCATCTAACCTGCATACGTAGGGAGTTGCACTAAATTAAATAAATTCATAAATACTATGTTCTGTTAACAGAATTCAGTTATTTCATCAGATTCTTGTTATGAAGCATGCCCCATTGATCCTCATTTGCTTTTATTAAGTATAATCTTGGCTGGTCCATTTGGTTCAATGCACTGTAACTGTTCTTTCCTCCCTCACAGATACTCAATTCACTCATGAATCTAGACAGAGATCATGCTGAGTCCCTGATATGGCACCAACCCTCAAGGCAACCCACCAGCCACTTGTGGGAAGTTTACAACATATTGGATCCCTTCCACCCATGAAGGTGTAGCAATCCATTTTGACAGGATTAGATACATGCTTGGGGTATGGGATTACCTTTCCTGTCAACAGGGTTCCAGTAAGTAACACTGTCCAATTACTTATAGGCTGTTTTATCCACCAGCACTGGAAACCACATAACTTCATATCAGACCAAAGGACTCACATTATATAAAGGAGACGCCAGGAATGAACACATGACCATAAGACTCCCCTCATTGTATATCTTCTGTACCACACTGATGCTTCCAGTCTGGCAGAGCAATGGCATAGCCTGTCAAAAGCACAGCCGAAGTGTCCAGTGGGAGGAACTATTTTGCAAGAATAGGATCCTTCTTTCAGGATGCAACAACCATTATGTGGTTATATGTCCTCAGTAGGAAGACTATATGGGCCCAGGAAACAAGAAGGGACTAATAGGCAGAATTCAAAGTTGGCCCTATACAATTTCCTGCCTCGCTCCTACCCCCACTCTCTACCTCTGTATAATCCCTAAGACTGTGAATAAGATGGATTTTATTCCTGTGATTAGGTTATATTACATGGCACAGTTGAACAGAAAATAGGGAGGTGGGCCTGCCCTAATCACCAAGCCCTTTAAAGGTGAGTTTTCTCTGGCTAGTGGCAGGAAAGGAAATCTGAGATTCAAAGCACAAAAAGGATTTGGCATGCCTTTGCTGCCTTGAAGATGGAGGGAGGCCATGTGGCCAGAAATGTAGCCAGCCTGGAGGAGTTGAGACCAGTCCCCTGCTCACGGTCAGCAAGGTAACTGGGACCTTAGTCCTAAACAGCAATGACTAAATGCTGCCAATGACTAGAAGGAGCTTGGAAGCAGATTTTCCCCCAGCATCCAGACAAAAACTCAGCCCAACTGACACTTTAATATCAGCCTTGTGATACCCTGAGCCATGACTGACTTTTAACCTACAAAACTGTTAGTCAGTAATTGGGTCTTGTTTTAAGCCACTAAGCTTATGCATTTGTAATTTGTTTTGCAGCATTAAAAAATGAGTAGGGTGAAAGCAGAAACGACCCCACTGTGACAGTTTGAGCAGTGGGAAAGCTAGATCAGCCTTAATAAGCAGCACCCAGGGGACCGGCTGTAGCCCAGTGGATAGGGTGCTGGTACACCACATGGGAGGCCCCGGGTTCAGTTCTTGGGGACCTCTCTGAGCTGGCAGACCGCCTGAGAAGGCAAAGCCACCGTGGGTGAGGCAGAGCTGCCGTGGGCAGGGCAAAAAACCGCCACAGGCAGGGCAAAGCCACCATGGGCAGGGCAAAGCCGCCACGGGCAGGGCGAGCTGCCTGCGAATGGAGCAAAGCCACCCGTGAACGAAGCAAAAGCCACCCGGGAACGGAAGCAGAGCCGCCCACAAGTGGGGCAAGCCGCCTGCGCAATGAGCTGACTCAGTGTGTCATGGCAGCGGGGGGAGACAAAGCAGACATAGAAGAACACAAAAAATGAACACACAGCAAGAGCAAGCAGAAAGGGGAGGGATATGTAACAAAAAAAAAAAATAAAAAAAAAATAAGCAGCACCCATGCTGGTGGACCATGAAAAACCTCCATCCTTTCCACTGTGGCCACTCATACGAAGTGCCCTTTAGGCCAGGGCTGAAGTAGCTGATGACAGAGGCTAGCTGATGGCAACTGGTTGGATCATTTTGTCAACCTCATTTTTTAGTTCCTGATCTTTGGTCAATGCTCTCTCTTGGGTCTTAATGTATATACAAAGGTCTTATATTTTTCTGCTCACTTCCATTTTTTAATTCACATACCTCTAGCCCAGACCTCCCTGTGCCCAATATTTTGTCTTTCTCCTTCTGTGCTCTACTTGCCACTGCCCATAAGTTTATTTATATTTTAACCTTGGGGCACTTCTATTTCCACACCAAATGAATGACCAGGTGCATGGAGTTCTGCTAACTGGGAAGCTTGACTTCACCATTGTCTTTCAAGGCAACCCCAGAAGAGGTGTTCACTCACATACTTAGATGATTCACCTGTGGACCAAACTCAAATGTTTTATCTGGTTTAAAATCCCTTATTATGAAAAGACTGAGGTACAGTGAAGTTACATGTCCAAGGTCACATGCAGGGATATTGGCAGAGCTGGGACTAAAGGTGTAATCTCAAATTTGTCAGTCTGATGAAATTTCCATTATCCTGGCTACTATTGATAATTCCAAAGATAAATAATAAAATCTCCCTGATCATGTTTTATAATGATTTAACCCCAGTTATTGGCTTTTTAGTCAGAAGGCAAGGTTAGGGTGGATCCTGAATACGGTATATATCATCTGTTGGGGGACAGCCCTCTGCATCTTCTTTAAGCAAGGGGTAGTACTTGCTCCTTCTGTGAAAGGGAAGCATGAGGAGGAGTAGACCATGTTTGCAGTCTTGGAGTGTTTAGGGTAATTGGAAGATTAAAGATTAAAGATTTTGGGGATCATCAACCCCTATGAACTCATCCCTTTAGTCAGGGTCTTTCCCGGCCAGGACCATGACCTTGGCATAGCAGACTGCATTGGTTGGGAGTAAAAATTTATTTGTAATTCAGCTACTCTTAATTAATTTATTGGCCTGGCCCTCAGCTTTCTTTGTCCTCTTGCTTTAGGAGATGAAAGCCCCTTTTTGTGTTACTGAGGAAGGAGGTCTTCTGGCCCTCAGGTTTAACTTTTAGCTAGTGATGAATACACTCAGCTTTGTGTTATCCTTTTCCAAAGCATCTCTCATGCTTGCAATAGCTACTCAATTCCATTGTTCTTAGAGATACTATGTCCCCATATTTTTCAGATACTGGTATAATGTATCAAATGATGCATTTCCTTCCAACAGTATACCATCCCAGTTCACCACTGGTGAAAGTTTTAACAATTAAACTGCTCTCTTGTGCCTTGGCAATCTGTGTTCCACATACCAACAGTGATGGGGTCCTTATTACTGCCCAGGTGGTGGGTAATCCAGTTTAACAGGTTGGGGTTCCCTTTGAAACAGACTCTGAGATTGAAGTTAGCATGCAGGGCATTTATTAGAGAGTGTTCATGAATTCTATACCTGGGGAAGAGAGGAGAAGGAAGAAGGATTAGGCAGAGGGAGAATTTGGGCAGTGATGCATTTCCAGTGAAGGCTTCAGATGATTTCCTGGGATTTTTAGAGTTCGGATGGCCCTTTAGAGTTTTAGAGATTTGGGGTTTAAAGACCTTTATATAAGATCTCCATGCCTGTGCCAGTTGATCAATCACTGTATGCAGGGATTCTCAGAAAGGGTGCATGATCTTGGATGAGAAAGCTTTCTTCAGCTAGGCAAATCCAGAAGGGGCTGATAGCAGAAAGCTATCATAAGGCAGCTCTCACTGAAGCTTAGAGAACGAGCCCTTCATTTCTGAAGGAGGATCTGGCAGCATGTCACAATACTTAATATATGCATATTTTGAAAGAGATAATTCATGGAGAAGTATGAGAAATAATTTCCTCCTCAACTACAGTTTCTCATTTGGTTCTTACCAAGAAACCACCACATACTTGGGAACAATAATTCCTAATTGCAAATTCAGTATAACAGAGGACATTAACACATTCTATAGTGCTTGTCTTTTATACTCAAATCTATAAAAAGGAAAATATTATGATTACATGGAGGAAATACAATCCAACAAGTCAGAAGCATTTGTTTATAAATAGTTCAGAAATCATCATATTTATCTATAGCACCCAAAAGACAAAAACAGCTTCTTGTAACAGTCAACATAGAGAAATGGAATCTGTCTATAAAGACAGATTACCAAGTATTTTTAACCTTGCACAGATTTCCAATAGAAATTTCTAAAAGCTCAGTAGCTTTCCTCCATGTATTTATCTGATTAAGGCCATCCTGAAACTTCCTTGGGGTTTTAAATTAAATAGCCCTCCTCCAAATCTCACAGGAGACCTGTGTAGCTCCAGAGCTCACAAGCAATTTACTTACACAGCTTTTTTTTTTTGGAGACACTGGGATTGAACTTGGGACCTTATATGTGGGAAGCAGGCACTCAACCACTGAACTATGTCCACTCCCTTACATAGCTTTTTAACTCTACCTAGATGAACTTTCTCATGCAGCTAGCTCATGTTGGCTGATTCCATCACCTCCTGCTAGAAGTCCACCAGCAATGAATTGAGGAGTTATTTTAAATTATTCATTACTGTGACTATTCATGTCAGAGTTGCGAAGCTCAAACTTGTTTGCTGGAAATCCATGTGGTTATAGTCAGATTTATACAATTATTTTAATGTACCCATGGGTGACATTGGCTCCTCTTCCTTCTCACTGATCTACCCCTTGCCAGCGGTTCTTGGGAATGTGGTCATTGTTAGGGCATTAGGTTCATTTTTATCTTATCTAAAATGTGTGTTTTCATTTTGATTTTTTTTTTAATCAGTAAAGATTGTGCTGAAGGAGACAAGGCATCTCAGAGTTTGTGGATAAAAAACTTGGGTGTTTTGTATCTGTGACAGAAAACATACTACTCTGTATTTATTATTTTATTTATTTTTGTTTCTTACATCGGTGAATGGTTTTGCCAGTTCATTAATTCTTGATTGGTTGGTGGCCAGAATGGGAGTGAAGTTCTATTAGGCATTTTCCAAAATCAAATGCACTTCCTTCTTTTTAGTTAAGCCTAATTTTCAGTTCTTTTAAGTAAAAGAAGAAGAGAATTCATAAAATCGAGAGGACTAGAAACCTGTCTTCCCCATTATTTTCCTCACAAAGCAATAATACACACCACTCAGATTCTACTGGTCTCAGTCTTCTTTTTTACTGGACTACCTTTTCCATATGTCTTTGCAGAACTGGGTCCCCATTGTTTTGGGGATGGACTTGGAAGATTTTTCCCATTACCAGGCATCTGTCATATGGAGGTGAGGTTTATAGCCCCTCTTATTACAGAAACCATTAGCATGGTGATAGCCAAACATTACTCTGTTAGTTCACTGGAGGCAGGTTTGATAGAGCCTTTTCTATTCTTCAGTAGCATTGTGAAACAAAATCATAGAAACTTTGATATAATCAAATGCTCTTGCAATAACAGGCAATTTAACTTTTTGAAGAAGGTGCACACAAATATTAGTGTGCCTTTTTTCAGAATATTAATTAACAGTCCCAAATTGTTCTTTTTATTTTTTTCTCAGATGAGAACAAAATATTATTATGTTTGTGGTAAGTGTTTAGGTGATGGCAGGCCTGTTATATGGAATTTTATTAAGTATCTACTCAATCAAAAATTGTGAAAAATTAAGTGGAATGTATTGTGATCTGTTTGTTAAAATTAAAGCCCAACTTTAGAGACCTTGATATTTTATGCCTAAACCCAAACTTTTATAGATCTTTGCTCAAAGTGCACATATCATCTGTAAAGAATTTGTGTTTATTTATGTATTGGTATGGTGAAATCAAGAAAATAATTATCATAAGAAAATGAGTAACAAACTTTATACTCAGTTATCACTTAAATGAATGTAATTTATTTGGAAGCCTAAATGATGGTATTATTGAATGTTTTCAATGTTTCATTCCTGGACCTGGCAGGAATTACAGCTGAAATAGCACACTATTAGGATCAGAGGAACTAAATTCATTATGGTAGAGTTATAAGACCTTATTATGGAGTACAACTCTCTGAAATCTTCCAGGAGTGAGAGAATGTGAATAGATTTGGCAACATTTACCATTAGAGAGATAAGAGGAGGGCAACACGAGGCAGCCTGAAGGAATCGGCTTTTTAGGGATTTCAGTGTTCATGAAGAGAGACAATATAAGATGGACACTGATATCTACCAACTATAACTTGATAATCATTAAGGTCCTAATATGCTTAGGTTAGTCATTGCTGTAACTTGCAATGCCATCATTAGACTTGACTTCATTATAATATGCGCCAGGTAATGATGTGGTGGCAAAGGAGACCTACGGCCTTCAGCTGCCTCTAATGCATGCACTATATTTCTTGGAACCAGGAATAAAGATGGCCCCTGATTTGGATGTTTGCCAGAAGGGGAGACTGACTCTTTGTTTTCAGTGGGTTGGCTCATGAACCACTGTACACAAGGGCTTGGTACCTCCATAGGGGATTAAAGAGCACTGGGGAGAGATAACAAGGGTCAACTGAGCTTGTGGTTGGATCATGTGATAGAATCTCCCACTGACATGCACTAAATTGTAGCTCTGGACAAGAGCAATTTTTGATGTGAATAGGCTACTGAATCACCAGATTCATGTATTTCTGCACATGGAAGGACAGAGGTGCCTGCATAGTATTTATAGCCAATCTACTTTTCTTACAACACTGATTTCGTATGCTAGTTATGAAACTCACTACTCCTACTCAGATAGTGATGGATGGTTGAAGTTAGTTGAGGTCCCCTCTGATGCTTGGGGGTCCTGATTAGGGTCATTTATAAAATGACTAATAGACTGCAGTATGTACTTCTCTTGAGGGTATTTCAAATGATAGCTGCCCTATATATGTACACCAAGGGTTCTCAGCCTATTGACAACATTTTGATCTGGATAATTCTTTGTTGTGGGGGACTATCCTGTGCATTGTAGGATGTTTTGAAGCATTTCTGACTCTACCCACTAGATGCTGGTAGACTACCATTCCCCCCATGGTGACAACCAATCATGCCTCCAGACATTGCCAAATGTCTCCTGGAGAAAATATCACTAAGCCCCCACCCACATTTCCCATAGCCACACACACACACATGTTGAGAACTACTGGCATAGACAAAAATAAAGACACACGCACACAGGACATTTGTGATGGTTAGGCTAGTGCATCAACTTAGTTAGGTAATGTGCCCAGTTGTTTGGTCAAGCAAGCATGGGCTCATTGTACTACAAGGGCATTTCATGAATTTTAGTTATCAGTAAGCTGATTGTATCTATGGCTGATAACATCTACAATCAACTGAGTAGATTGTTGTCAGCTGTGAGTAATGTCTCGTCCAATCAGTTGAAGACCTTGAAAGGAGAATTGATTTCAGCATTCAGGGAGAGAATTCCCATTTTTACTTCAGACAGCCAGCATCACCTGGGGAACTCATCAAAGGACCTTCATCAGAATTCCTGGCTTGCAGCCTGCCGTATGGAATTTGGACTTGTGCATCCCCACAGTTGCATGAGATAATTTAATAAAATCTCATACTATTTACAGATAACCCCTGTCAGTTCTGTTTTCCTAGAGAACCTTGACTAATACAACGATGTAAAGTTAAAAGTTTTTAAAAAACATTAACAGACACTAAAAGAGTAGGTGCTCTTCACTCTTATAACCCATCCTCAAGTTTATGTCTTTGGCCATAATCAATTTCTGGCCATTAGTTCTTTTGGTCCCCACTGTTCCAATTGAGCCATTGACTTGGACCCACTATCTCAATGGTCATGTTGACTTAGTGGCATCTCTGGTGTTATACCCTATCTCCATTTGGCTCTAATCTGCTTCTCAAACTGCGGCTTAGCCACACTATTGTCCAGGTTCTCCCCAAGAATGTGACAATTCCTTTTTTCCCTCCCTTAGATTCTAAAAACTGATTTGGGAAAAAAAGGATTAAATGAGCCTTTTTTGCATACATGCTTCTTTTGTATCCTTTCTGTAATGGTCTTCATCTGTTATTCAGGAACTATATTCTAAAATGGTCCCTTAAAAGGACTATTCTTAGTCCCTGGGAAAGACTCTCCATTTATGGAATTTAGGCAAAGTAGAAGGTTAGTATGAATATTTCTGGTATTTCCATATTGTATTAGTAATAACTTAGTATACAGGCCCACAAGGTGGATTCTGATAATATTATTTAAATGAAAAATGGGAATACAATCAGCTTGTAGAAACAGAATTTAGCTAAATTTTCTTTAGGGCTTCTCTCAGATCATTTTGCATTATCTTCTAAGAAGAAAACTTCTTTATATGTTCAGACTCAATTTATTATTATTATTATTATTATTGACAGTCCCAAGCAAGAGGAAAAGTTGTAAAGGTGCTACAAACAACTCTATTTTTTTCCCTAAACCATTTTTAAGATAAGTTGCTGGACTGATGACCCATCACTCCTGAAAGCTTTAATGTACATTTCCCACACAGAAGGAAGTTCTCCTACATAAAACCACATTACAAATGTCAACATGATGATGTTAACATGGACTCACTACCATCTCCTCCTTAGAGTACATCAACTTTGCCAATTGTCAAAATACTGACCTGTATGGGAAAAGGATACAGTTCAAAATTCGTTGTAATGTGTCTTGTCTCTTTGAATCTGGAAGCATTCCTCAGCCTTCCATGATTTTCTTAACTTTAACATTTTTGAAGATTATGAAATGTTTATTTTATAGAATTTACCTCAACTAGGGTTTGTCTGATGTTTCCTCATGGTTAGATTTAGGTTATTTATCTTTGTCAGGGATATCACAGAAAAGACATTGTGTTCTTTTCCTGTCAAGTGTCATACAATTTTAATTTGTTCCCATTACTGATGGTGAGTTTGATTACTTGATCAATGTGGTGTTTGTCAAGCTTCTCTGTAAATAATGCTTTTTTTTTCTTTATTTATTACATATCCCCCCCCCCTTTCTGCTTGCTCTTGCTGTGTGTCCATTCTTCTGTGTCTTTTTCTATTTTTGCTTCTTGTCTCCCCCCGTCTTTGCGGCGGCGCGCCGAGTCGGCCCTCCGCGGTGGCGGCTCGCTCCGTTCGAGGGTGGCTCCATTCCGTTTTCACGGGCGGCTCCGCTCCATGTTTTGCGGGCAGCAGTCCTCTATGTTTTTGCGGGCTGCCGGCTTCCGCTTCGCAGGCAGCAGCTCCGCTTTTCATGGGTGACTTTTGCCATGCCCACGGCAGCTCCGCCCCGCTCACGGTGGCTTGCCTTTCTCAAGGCCGTCTGCCCGCTCGGAAAGGTCCCCAGGAACCGAACCCGGGGCCTCCCATGTGGTACCCCAGCGCGCTCTTTATCCACTGAGCTATCTAGCCGGGCCCCAATGCTTTTTTCCTTTTGTGATGAATGAGCATTTTGGCGGGGGGAAGTGTTTATTTTGAGACTATAGAAATATCTTATTCCCCATCAAATTTCAATTTATCTTTTTACTTTGATCTTTATGGACTCATAATTTACTATTTATTCAATGGGTTACAATTCATTATTATCATCTATTTTGATGCTCAAGTTCCCAGATTGGCTAGTGATAACTTCTTTGAATACTTCCTTATTTTTTGGCACAGCAAGATGTTCAAGGCTCTTCTTGTGCTTTTCCTGCACAAGTCCTGGAATCATCTATTTCTCCAAGGATCTGGTTCCTTTTAGTGGAAAATGGTATTCAGAAACCAAATCTGATCTAGGCATTAGATATACTTACTGCTGTTGGGATGTTGCTGCTCCCAGACCCTCTCAGTAGAAGGAGCTATGGAATATATGTACGGATATGTATAAACGTGCTTATACACACGCATGTATACATTTACATCAATATTTATTTCTATGTGTTTCTATAACAAAAAGCATGAAGTCACAACAATACTTTCAGTTGCAACCCAGCACCATAGGGTTTATTTGAGTTTTCTCTTTGCATATGTGTAAATCCCTTCTTTCACTGTGAAAAAAAACAGACTCCTATTGTATTTAATATATTTACTCATTTGGTCACTCCCCCTCCCCCCAACTATGTAATCTTCTGTCCTTGCCACTGCCTCTCCTCACCCCACTTGGGCTATGACGCCCTGTGACACCTTGAGCTACCACCTCTTGGGGACACCCTTCCTACTCCATCTGTGCTCCTACCCAGTGGTAGGCACACTGCCTTGTATGCCTGCCTTTAATACCCTTAATATACCTGCTCATCACCCTGCTTAGGCTACCCCTTAAGTATAGGTACCTACCTCAATGGCTTGGGTTCTGACATTCACACTGGGCTGCACCTTTCATGCGGATACCCTTTCACTCTAATTGGGCTCCAATACACCATGCTACTATGCCCCTCCTTGTAGGCACCATCCCTACTCCTGTTGCATCTGACATTCTGTCTGAGACAACATGGCCGTCTATCCATCACCCCCAATACACATTCCTGCACAGATTCCTATCTCCCTTGGCCCCATTGAATGGCTTATGGACTAAAAAGAGAAGTAAAGGGAAGAGGAGTTGGAAGAAGAAGAGGAAAGCTTTGCTTTTACTCTTGTTCTAATGTAATTCACAGTTTTCTGGTAATTGTTATCCAAAATGAATCCTTAAGCCTAATCTTTTATAAATTTTGCCTCGCCATAATAGGTCTTGAACATATCTGTAGATATGATAAAATCTAAATAAACTTTATTTACATTTATTGCCTCATATTACAACAAAATAAAAGATGTGATATGGATAGAGCTTACTAATATGAAAATTTGAGAGCATGCTTTCTTCAAAGGTCCTGATTTTCATATAACCCCCTTTTCAAATCATATATATATATATATATATGGGAATGTTGATGAGAATACATAAACTGATTTTCATATAACCCCCTTTTCAAATCACTCATATATATCTATATCTATATCTGTATCTATATCTGTATCTGTATCTATATGTATATCTATCTATCTATATCTATATATGTCTCTATATATTTGGGAATGGTGATGAGAATACATAAACTCTAGGAAATCACATGACTGATCATTGAATATTGTGAAATGTATTTTCCAATCAAAATCTATTTGGGGCATGAGCTTACAAATATTTACAAAAACATATAAAACTAGAGCATAAACTGGTTTTATCTAGAAATTTTACAACACATATTTTGCAGTGTTAGGCTCTCTGCACACAAGAAATCTTTTTAACTGAACTGTTTTGCAGCTGTTCAACAATGGTTTGAAATCTAGTTAAACCTAAATGTCTTTGTAAAATAATGGTTTCAGTATTTGGTTAGTTTTTTAAAGAAAACTATTGCTTAATAGCATATCTGCAGTCATTAAATGTCAGTTTAACTTTAAATATCATTTTTCTCTTCAGTGAGGATAGGAGTGGAGCAGCTTTTCATTTCTGCTCACACAAAAATCGATTCTGAGCAAACTCATTGAAGGTCTGGAAATGAAAGGGTTTGACATGGTTGTAAAGTAGTGCAACAAACAAAAACTGACTGCAGATTTGGTGTCCAAGAACCTGCTTCTTATTCCTCTCGTTTTCAAATTAAACACCACTGAGTATTGCCATGCAGCTGTAAACACCTGCTTTTCTGTCAGGGAGACTCTTACTCACCAATTTTCTGTCAGGTAGAAACTATATAGAGCCTCACTAAAAAAGCCTTCCCTTGCTCCCCAACACTATCTTCATGTTCTTCATGGGATGCCTTTGCCTTTAAGGCTAGACACAATCTCCTTGCCAGCACTACCAACCTCTACTCAAGACTCAGCTTGGAAACACTAGTTATTATCATTTCATAATCATTTCCTCTCATCTCTTTTCCAATCACTGAACATATACTTAAGGACCAACAAATGGGTGCCATGAAAAATAGAGAAGGGGTAAAGGTGTGGACTCTGCCCTATAATTCACCTTTTAATGAGGAGACAGAGCTGGCATGTATGCCATAAGAGGCCGCAATAAAAGAAAATGTATTAGTTTTAGATTTGGGGGGTATTAATATTCTTATGGCCAGGCTCAATTGTAAGTACTGTGGCAGTAGAACAAATGAAAGTCCACCTAGTAAATATCAATTTTTTGTGTGTTGTAGAAAAAGCTAACAAATTGTTAAATAAAAAAGGTTTTCTTCCTACAATGACAAATCTTTCATAATGACAGAATTTTAAAAATTGTTTAAAGTTTTGTTTTTCATATGACTGAATGTTAACAAAATATCAATGACTGATTTTA
>PVKH010013620.1:0-16786 GCA_004027955.1 Chaetophractus vellerosus | reverse complement strand
AAATAAAAAATAAATCTTAAAAAAAAAATTTCCCATTGGAATATTTTTATACAACTCTGATATCCTATCATGAAATTAATGCAATGAGCCTTGACTTCCACTAAAACTTTAGAAAAAGGTGGAAAATTTTTAAAATATCAATTTGTGGTTTTTCAGAGACATTTTCTCACTGTTTAAATTTTGATCTGACAAGAAATAATTACTTCATCAAATAACTAACACTGCTTTAGAAATTGCTATTATATGTCAATGCAAAATACATACTTTTGCTGATATAAAATTTATCATACAAAATAATAGTATAAAATATACTACATTCTATACCCTTAAATGAAATTTAATTAATTAAATTTTTGGTGAGTATGAGTAAGAGAAAACAAAAATGCACAGAGACATGTTAGAGGAATTAGGTTCAGGGAGCAAGATTAAGAGAGCAGTGAACGTACCTGGAAACCTTAATATTAGAGATGAACAAAGATATTGGGAAGAAAAAAACCACGTGTACCAATAGGCACTTATTTTTATGTGCCCACCAATGGCAGGCTATTCTTTTGTAGTTTATATCTCTACTCTTCTTAGCTTTCTATCTATACACTGGCTACTTAACTTTTTCTCCTGAAAACTGTTCCCAGGACCATCACCTACAACCCCAGTCACATGTCATCTCCAATATTTTAATTATATTAAAGAGAAAATGGGATTTGACAAAGCTTTAGAAAGTTGAGGTGTTTTAGATCTCCCTAGACAATATACATGATTGTCATTTAATGACTCAGCAACATTTTACTATCAATTAAAATTAAAATGTAAAAGAACATTTAGTTACCATTTCTTACACCTAACCAAATGGCAAAGATTGCTTAAAATAGTAATATAAAATGTTGGCAGTGGGTTGAGTTTGGCATTATCAACACTGCATCTAGCAATGTAATGAGCACAGACTCTCTGAAGGGCATTTTGGAAATATTTTTTAAGAGCTAAGAATTTTCATGTCCTTTGACTTAGCAATTCACTGCTAGAAAATTAACATGAGGAAATAACCAGAAATGTTTTAAAATATTTATCTGCAAAGTTATAAGGTAATTTATTACAGGGATATTTCAAATAAGAAAAAAAAAAACCTAGCAAAGTCTACATGTTTCAGGAATAAAGGATTGGGTAGATGAAATATACTTTAGACATGACAGAATATTAGATGGCTGTTTAAATTCATGTTCTCAAAAAATATTTATTAAGGGGAAGAATAAGTGCCAGGAATAATAATGATGGTCCATCAAGCCTGGTATTTTTGGTCCTATGATACCAATGTACTTTTTATGGGGCTGAGTCCAGGATCCTGGATTCAAAAGAAATATAAATCTAATGAAAATAGCACTGGATTGGGATTCTAATTCCAACTGTACTAACAAATAGCTTTATAATCCTGGGCAGTTCACTTCAAACTCTATATATTTAACTTTTTAATCTATAAATAAGAGGGTTGCTAAAAATCCTTGTCTCAAATCAGGCAGTGTGCTGTAAGTATGCAAACCCCGTGGACTAATGTGGCAGATTTTCCGGAAATATCGGCTTTACTTGCTGGCAAATAACATAGGACATAATGTTTATATTATAATAAACACAAATAATAACAACTAGAGCAAAATGTATATAAATTTTAAAGAAAAGACATCAGTGAGCCACTTTGGCTCACTTCAGACATACCAAATTTACTCCTTAAGCTACCACATACTACTTTGGTGAGCAAAGTTTGAGAAACATTGAGCCAGATGAGCAAAAGTCACAAAATAGAGCTAAAGGATACACAGAAAAATGGTAAGTGGGTACTATGTGACCAGAAAGATCTTAGGCCAGTGATAGGTATGCCTACAGTGATTTATATAACACTCAGACACAAATATGCATATCCCCACCATTTCAACACTAAATAAAAGTTGTGCAAAAGTTCAAACAAGGAGTGCAATACCTTGATGAAGTAGCTGTACTCGGTATAAAGGAGGTAGTGATGTCAAAAGGCAGGTATGCAAGCGCATAGCTAACAAGTACCTCAAACCACACTCGTCTAATGTGTCCCTTCCTGTGATTTAAAGCAGGATGTATGTTTAAGGAAAAACAAATACAAAAGGCATTAACTGATAAAAAGTTAGAAAATAAACATTAAATTTAGTAATAATACTTTATCATTAAAAAACATAACATATATTTTAGATTCACGAGTACTTTAATATCTTTATAGAAAATGTGAATTACTAAAACTCCCAAATGAAAAACAACTGGGGAAAATACAATGAATATTATAACAGATAACAATAGCACAGAGTTACTCAAAATAAATGAAAAGGAAAGAAAGCTTGAAAGACAATAAAAAATAACTAGAATAAGTTAGGTAAAATTAAAAATGCTTCCTACATGAATTCACAGGAGATCGAAATACAGGAATTGTATAAATAAAGTTAAACCATTTTTAAATAATTAAATAGGTAACATTTTCTAGGTTGATTAGCTCAGATGAAATAAATAAATATTTGAGATTTGATTCTCCTGGCCTTAGGCAAGTTAGCTTTTGTAAAGCTAATTAACCTTGTAAAGCTTAACCTCATAGGATAAGGCTGAATTGTAAACTTAACTCCACAAATTTACTCTTAGTCAAAAGCTGAACAAAGGTATGAAAGTGTGGCAAGTATAATCAAAACTATAGCTACAGGTAGATAAAAGTTACGCAACAGCATTGACAGCCCCTTGCTCGGTAACTGCTACATAGGAAGCACTCGAAGAGTATTAAATCAAATATTTTCCAGAAGAAAATTTTTTTAAAAATTTAATTGCAAAATTTCAAGTTCTAACTCTACTTTTCCTTAGCTTTATTTGTTCATTTATTCATCATTCATTCATTCAACAAATTAAGCATCTAATACATGTGAGGCATGTTTTAGGTACTGGGGATATGGCAGTAAAAAAGGCAATGTCCCTACTCATATGAAGCTCACATTTTAGGAGGTGGAGACAAGCAATAAACAATAATAAACATATGACTAGTGAAAATTAAAGCTATGGAGAGAAACAAAGGAGGACTGGGAGACAGCGAATGCTAGGGTAGCCAGGGAAGAACTCTCCAATAAAGTGACATTTCAGCAGAAATCTGAGGAGGTAAGGTAATGAGCCATGCATAAATCTGGAAGAAAAACATTCTACACAGAGTAAACAGAAAGTGCGAAGATGCCGAGACAGAAGAGTGCTTAAGTGTTTTTGGGGGGCAATATGGAGGCCAATGTAGTAGAGTAGAAGTGAGTGCAGATCATACAGGGCATTGTAGACCACTGTAAGGATTTTGGCTTTTATTCTAAAGTGAGATGGGAAGCCACTAGTATGTTGAGCAGAAGATAGACTTGACATGATTTTGTTTTAAAAGAATCATTGGCTACCAGGTGAAGAACAAACTGGGATAAGAAGAAAAAAAAGGAGTTAGAGGACATTAGCAATACATTAGGCGGGAGGTGACAGTGACTTGGACGAGCAGTAGCAGTAGAGGTGATGAGAAATTTTTGGATTCTGGACATCAAATGGATACCAGCAATAATGAGAGGATTTGCCAGTGGCCTGGATATGGGGTATGAGAGAAGGCAAAAGTCAAGAACGCCTCTAAGTTCTCTCACCTGAACAACTGAAGGAATCCATTTACTGAGAATTCATTTCCTGTGATGTGCAACTCATTTAACCTTTGAGCTTAAATTTCCCACCTGTGAAATGGGGACATTCATCCCTGCCTTATCTACTTTATGAATGTCCACTGTGACCAAGATATGCTATTTTTATATTGCCTCACCAATTATATAATTTTGTATGAGACACTTTTAAACAATTTTTCAAGGATACCTACCTGACAGATAGATAGATATAATATGCAATAAAGGCTTAAGGCTATTCTGGGGGAGAATGCTGCTCTAATGCACACAATCTCATAATGATTAGGTTTTTTTTTTTTAATTAACATGGTTAGAAAATAGGTCATAAGCAAAACCCTCTAATATTTCCAGTTATTTTAAGGTACAGAAGAAAAAGCTTTAAGGATATACTATCCCTATTTTGGGGTTTCTGCTCTCCAGAGTGACAGAACTGGACTCAGTTGTGGCTTCCCTACACATAGCTCTTCCGTTCCTTCTATTTGAACCTATAGTTGGTGCTGGAGTTAGTAGGTGTACATCCAAGAGACTTGAATCTTTGGGCTTGAATCATGTGCCAGATGGGCCCTATGCCTCAATGGAGATGCAACACCCACTCTCCAGTTCACTGGACTCACCCAAGACAACAAGGAGGTAATGATGGACAACTACCATACCAAGAAACCAAGAGTCTACAACTGCAAGCAAGAGAATCCCATCTGTCGGCCATATGGGACTGAAGCCCCCTCTCAATTAGAGGTGGAGTGGACATCACCATCCCAGAATCCTCAGGATTGGGGAAAAACTATGGACTAGAGTAGACTTACTGGTATGCTACTACAGACATATTGTTATTCTAGAAATGGGAGAAATTATAGCATTGATGTGAAGGCAGTGGCCACTGGAGGTTCTAAGGTCAAGGAGAGGGAAAACAGGTATAATACGAAGCATTTTCAGGACTTGGGAACTGTCCTTAATGACACTGCAATGGCAGATACGGGCCATTATATATCTTGCCATAACCTACAGAATTGTGTGGGAGAGAGTGTAAACTACAATGTAAACTATAATCCATGCTTTGTGGCAATGCTCCAAAATGTGTTCATCAATTGCAATGAATGTACCACACTAATGAAGGATGCTAATGTGGGTAAATGTGGGTGGTATGGGGAGCAGGGTATATGGGAATCCCCTATATTTTTTATGTAACATTTATGTAATCTAAATATCTTTTTAAATTTTTTTAAAAATTTAAAGGATATATTATAAGAGAATAGGCCTATATGAAGAGTATATTCCGGGTGGCTCTGAAGAATGGTCTTTTTTCCCTCCAAATTTGGAAATCTTGTCAAACAGGCAAAAAGAGTACAGGTTTGGAGGCAAGGATTTATACACGAATGAATACCAGTTTTGCTACGTAACACTATATGAGCTTAGATGAGCCACATCATCTCCACAGGTGCAGTGTCTTTATCTATAAAATTAGATATAATAATAGTTATGTACTAGAAAAGTGTTGTGATAATTAAATATGATAAAGTGCATAAAGTTCTTGGCACACAGCAAAAGTTCATTATTCCACAATATTAACTGGATGGATGAATGAATGAGGAATAATTCTGGTTTCCTTTGCTAATCACAGTCTTTACAATTGACATGATTATCTTCAACTATCTACCTAAAAGAGAATGGGATTTAGTTACAGGAGGCAGAATGAATTGGGCAACACAGAAAGTGTATGAAAACCTCTTTCTCAAGAGACTTTTTGGAGAAAATTAGATATTGGTAAAAAAAAAATTATTTATATCTAGAAATGGAAAGATGAAAAAATTGTGTATACGAGGTCCCTATGAGCCTCATGACTCAAGTGAGAATGCACGCGGATATCACAAATCCATAAAATCACATTCACAAGTTACCTACGCCAACTGCCTTCTCTTTTGCAATTAAGCATATTATACAACAGTCACTGTCTATTAGGAAGAACTTTTCTCCTAAGGTTTGAGGGGGAAACTGCAATTAAATACTTGTCATTATACAGATAATACAAATATTTCTATTAATGATAACACTATAAATTTTAGTGAGAATATTTACCTGAGTAACACTTATCTCTGTTTTCATCAAGCTCAGTACTGGTGGTGGCCACTGTATCAGCCAAAGCTACAAGAAACATCTGCTCCAAACGGGTAAGGCCTGGTAGACTTGAGTGCATAAGATGACTTGAAAGTACCCGAGCATGTTCTTGACCAAAATAAGCTGGTCCATATTGAGAAAGATTTATTACTTTTGATTTGCTTTCTCTCTTTTCTGGTTCTAAATCAATATCATCTGTTGTTATATCCTGGATTTGGAACAGCTCTGAATACTGATCTTCTGATTGACTTTTAGTATGGTCTTCATAGCTTTGTGGTATTTTTGTACTTTCTTCTGAAATTCTGTAGGTTGTATCTTGATCTGCAGCAAGCAATGCATATAGTGGTAGAGGAGGAATAGAATCTATCTCAGTATAATCTCGGGTACCATCTTTTCCTATGGTGACTGTGTCCTTTGCTGTACTGCCACTTACACTAATGGTTCGAGAAAGATGTCGCTTGGTTCCTTCTCCAGCATCAGCATCTCTAACTATTGCAACTTCACCTGCGATACATTTTACTAAATGAGACAGAATGGCTTTAGCTCGTCGAACTTTCCCTAAATCCATCAATTCTAACAGTTGAGTTGGATGATATTGTGGGAGAGTGGGGGAAAGCACATGTGCAGCCTCAAATAAGCCACTATCTTGAACTACAGTTGGTGAACAAAAAACATCATCAGCCATAGCTGTTCCTTCAACAATACTTTTTCTTGACAACATATTAGATTTAAAGGCAGAATGCTCATGTATTGTTGTCTCTTCTGCATCAGAACTATCAGCCTCAATGTCTCCAAATTTGACAGCATGTTTCCACTGTGCATATACATGCATTTCACAGTCCATTCCCACCACCAATATCCCATCTCTTACCCAAGAGAGGGAAACAGGCAGTGAAGGTGTACCATCAACAGAAGACACCAAGTCTATAGATCTAAGAAGAACCCATCTTGACCTCACTCCTTGCTTGATACTACCACCCAGCGGTAAAGTAATGACAGCTACTCCATCCTTACTGTTTGTTTGCTCAGTCACAATTCCCGAAAGCCGCCCATACATGAAGATATTAGCACCAACCCCCACTGTAAGAATGTGGGAGCCATCTTCTTTTGATACCCAGTCCAAATGTACTAAATGTTTGATATTTGGAATAAGGTATCTATCCTTGCTCAAAACTGCATCCGATTTGCTGTATACAAACAGATTACTGTCAACACTGACCCTTGAATCAAGTACACTCCCAACTTTAACCAAATCATCAAGATGAATTGTTTGTTCTAAAACCCATTCTGACCCTCCTGTAGATTCACATTCAAATATACAAACATGCATGGAAAATTCTTTAGAAACAAAACCATTGTGGTGGATAGGCTGCTTATAAGCTACAGCAAGGCGACCTGTGTATGAACAGCTAACAGCAACTGGTCTTCCCACAATGCTCACTGTACTGCTATTATCTTCTCCTTCATCATTCATCAAGGGCCATGTCTTCCAATGATAGGTTTCTTTCCCATCACTTTTACATTGTGGGATGGATTCCATAGTACACTTCCAGAAGCGTACTTTATTGTCAGAACAAGTTGTAACCACTAAATAAGGTGCAAGGCACACTGGATAAATTGAAGAGGAACTCAGATGACCTTTAAAAAGATAAAACAGATAGTAATAATTATGTAACCACAATATAATATGCTAATAATCAAATTCTAGAGCACGATGAATTCAAAGCCACCACGAACTTCAGGATAACTCTACAGTCCCCCCGAACTAGTATCTTGCTATCTTTCCTGTGCTAAATGTCTTTTGGCCAAGTTATCTACAGAAGTCTTGAATAGCCCACTGGAGAAATCAAAATTGGCAATAATAATCTTAGTAATAAACTTAATTTGCTTTTAGTAATTGAGGCACACATTCAACTAAACTAAAACTCAAAAACAATAAAAAACCAGCCTTCAGTCAATAAATCCATTATCTGTCATAATTTATATATGCCTTTACTACAACCTGTCTCACTGGACTTTCAATCTTTATCTCTCATCACTTTTATCATAGATCCTTAGTCATTTCAACTTGCTTTTCAAATGTCCCTATCCTGCCCTCAAACAATCCAGACCCCATATCTACCCCTACCAACAAAATATTTCAGACATAGAGTTGATGGTTAACACATTACACTGAGTAGAGCTAATGCAACTGGTTTATAAAAGGGATTGTGGCTGAAAAGGGTAGTCTAGGGATGTAAATGTCAACTGAAAGAAAGCTAGAGAATAATCTAGGGACTCAATAACATAGTGAACCCAGAGGTGGATGAGAATTGTGCTTAATAGTACAAATACAAGAATGTCCTTCTGTGAACTAGAACAAAAGTACATCACTATTGCAAGGTGGTAAGAATGTGGAGAAACATGGTAAAAATACAATTAATATAACCTATATACTGTGTTAACAGCAATACTGTAATATTCTTGCATTAATGCCAACGATGTACTGTGTTAATAATAGGGGGATATGAAAAAATATACCAAGTGTACCTTATGGACCACAGTTAGTGGTAATAGTCTGGTGATACTATCTTATAATCTGTAACAAATGTTCCACAACAATGTAGTGTGTTGGTGGAGGGGTGTTGTATGGGAACTCCACACATGTGCATGATTGTTTTCTAAGTTCACAGCTTCTCTAATAAAAATACATTTCAAAAAATAATAATAGGATGAGTTGGGGGGAAAATACACCACATGAAAGATATGGACTATAGTTAATAGTAGTATTTTGATGATGCTCTTGTATCATTTCTTACAATGTTTCACAAAAGTGCAAGATATTTGTGGTGGGGTGATGTATGGGAACCCTGTATGATGTTATGCATATTTGTTTTATAAGTTCACAACTTTTACTATACACTTATTGATGTATGTTCATGTATGAATGATATATTTCAATAAATTGTTTTTAAAGTGGAAAAAAAAAGTTTCAGACAGCTAAACAGACTCCCAGAGCTTGCCCATTTTACCAGGTGTAAATCATTTTCCCTTAGGTGAACTAGAACTCTCGTATTTATTCCTACCAGCCAAATACTAACACCACTCATCTACTATCAAACTTTAAAAAGAAGAGGTAAGAGTGAATAAGATTTAGGGTCAGAAAGGCAGGATTCAAGTTCCAGTCCATTAGTACTTCATAACGTAGGAAGGTCACTTAAACATGTGAGCCTGTTCCATCTATATATAGGGATCATGATACTTCCCTTGGATTATTACTGTCAAATAAGACATTTGAAAACATTTTACAAAGTCTAATAAAAAATGCAATTGATCATTATCAACTCCTAAACTTGAGTTTATCCCATACCTTCCAAATTCTGTAAGCTTCAAAAACCGGTCTAGATATGGACCTGCCACCAAAGCTTAGAATAAACTCTTCTCAGTGTTATCCTTCTAACTCTGAATTTACACCTGTCTAAAAATGAATAAGAAAATCCCCATACTCAGGACCATTTACTAATAACTAGAATGGTCTTAAAGTCCCAATTTTGGTTCCCCAAAAATACTATTCTAGGAAGCCCCAGTTAGAACTCCACAAGTTACAGGTCATTTTAAATATAGTTGCCAGCCCTGCCCTTCAAACTACCTTATTCAACTTATTAAAGTCAGTATCATTCCAGGCCAGCCAAACTAAAATCTTTTAAGCTACATCTTCCAGCCAAACTAAAATCTTTTAAGCTACATCTTTTCCCAAAAGTATCTGCCAACTATTGTTCAAACATACTTAAGTAACGTGAGACATAATTAGCACAATGTGGATGAAAAGCCCTCACTTGGGGGAGAAAAAATCTTCAATCATTCACAAACATATTTATTCTTTACAACTTTTACTATCATGGTATTCCTTTGTAGAGAAAATCAAAGTTTATGCAAAAAATCTCACACCAAAATATTTACACCAACATTCATATAAGCGCAGTCAAGCTGATTACATTTATCACAGGCCATTATTTCTAACAAAGACATGTCTCTGAACAGATGTACTAATATTATAAATCTTTGTTTCAATGTCAACATAAAACATATTTCAAAAGAGGTCCTTCATTTAATCCACTAATGATCACTCTCAGCTACAACGACCCAGTCTTACCTGCCGAAGGTGTTGCTCTTATTACTTCAACTCCTTCTGGAAGATCGAGGGGTTGGCTATATACCAGTCTAGAACTCAGAATAAGTTTACTAGCAGTTTGAAGGTTGGCGATTGATGAAGAATGTGGCATGGGGCTCACACTAGGAGAGGTTTCTGGAGAAGAATCTACATTCTTCTGTCCAGGGATTGAAAGTAGACTCTCTGATGAAACACCTTCTGCAGCCTTAGCTTTGAAAATAAATTATGAAATCTGTTACTATCACCATTATACACACGAGCTAGAACATTTTGTACAAAATACAAAATATTTTGGAGACAAGGTCAACTCTTTTGTTTTAGGTTTTTGTTTTTACTCTTTCACTCTTTCCTGGGGATCACAGGGATGCAGTCAGGGAAAGGCCACAACATGTAAGAGCAGGAAAAAACCTTCAGATTATCTAGTCCACTGTTCTCAACCTTAAAGCAAATCCAAATCTCGAGGAACGTGTTAACATGCAGTTGCCTGGAACTAACCACAGAGATACTGATTCAGTACATTTGGGGTAGATCCCAGGAATCTGAATTTTTAATAAGCAGCCCAGGTGATTCTAAAACTGATGGCTCATGAATCAGACTTTGAGAAATTACCATTTACTGCCTCATGTAACAAATAAAGAAGTTTAAACTTGGAAAGTGTAATGATCTTCCTGAGGTCAAATAATTAGCCAGAGGCAAAGAACACACTAGAATACCAGCCTCTTAACTATCAAGTGCTCAAATGAGATAATGATTTTACCAACAAACACAAAAAGTAAAAGTTCCAAATAAATAATTTAAGGCAGTTATTATCTGACTGGTTTTGTAGGGCATATTGACCTTGATCTTTAAAAGTTAACAGCTTTCATATTAGGGTAAAATGTAATTCTCTGAGGAGACTTAGTTATCTGTGTTCCCATTACACCTGAGAGATACACTGCATTATGTTTATTCATCACACTATGAATTCATCAAGGGCAGGAATAATGCTTTATTACTCTGTACATCCGAAGGAGCACCAGAATGCCTGAGAAAGAATAATTAATCCCTTTTTGCTTCCGGTGAATGCTAAACATGTCAATCTATTTTATAATGGCAGGCAACTCAATAATAAATGTGAAAACATTTTTGGTACAATGAAATCAGACTACAAATTTCAAGACAGAATTCCTAATCCTGGCTCTAACTAGATGCATTTGCTTAAGCAAGGTGCTTTACCATCTCTGGCTATTTTCTCATCTACAAAATAAAATTGAACTACATAATTTCTCTTCTTGTAAACCAGGCAGTTTTATAAAATATCTCAGCCTGAGAAAAAAAATAAGAGAAAAACAAGCAAAGACTTTCAAGCCAGAAAGGCCTGATTTTGAACCTTTGTTCTTCAACAAACTAGATGTGGGATTTAGTTAAAGTTATTTCATTAGTACACCAGGGATAATATCTATCTCACATATATAAAGCACCAATTTCAGTGCCTGGAACACAGTATGTACTCAACATGTATTAAGTTTCCTTCCCCATCTAAATGTAAGCCTATCACTTCATCCTCTGACACTTATAAATTCAAGTATTCTTAGCTGTGACTAGCAATATACACTAAGTTAAATCTGTTGTGTATGTCAAAACCAAAAGATAGATGTTTTCTGCCATACTTGAATGAAGGCCTATTATTTATTTGCCCCTATTGTAGTCTTACTGTTTATGATCTTCTACTACTGTCAGAAATAAGGTAAACAAGCAACTCTACACTAGCCTTGGTTTCAGAACAGCAATGGGACACATTCCTCATTATTAGTGAGGAGAGAGGGAACACATGAGTCTTAATCTGTCCTACCACAAAGATCTGTGCTACCTCTATAAATCTCTTCAGAGTCACTCTTGGCTCTGTGTCAAACTTTAGAAAACACTATGCTCTCTGGTGGGGTAAGAATTCTCTCCTAAAAAGTTGGTTTTTGATCTCTCTACTCTTACATTTCTGTGAAACAATATAATGCCAAGAATCAACCCCAAAGGCTTTAAAAGAATTTCTGGATTCCTGCTGCCTCAAGAAGATCAGGCACCACTCAGCACAGATAAAGACCATATGATTTGGCTTTTCTAGTGCCAGTAAATGGAGCAGTTAAAACTTCTGCTAACAACTCAGTTATGTAATAATGTAAAAATACAAAGGGAACAGAAAAAAATTATTGTTAGTACACAATATTAAAAGTTTTGCACGTATAAAGTCTGTTAATTATATAATTATCAGAAATAATAAAAATCTTCTTACAAATCTCCTAAATATTTTATGAATTAACTAGTTTAAAGTAGATGCGGTTTCATCTGGCTATCTATCTGTGTAGTTCATTTTAACAACCGTCTCTCAAAAAGTAAAAGTTTATTTAAAAAATCCATTATCAATTTCTTTCTTCATACTACAGATTTTCTGATTTACTAAGAGATTAATCTGAATGTTTATAGAAAAAGCATGATTGAAATCTTTTTATTTTAATCACTGTTGCACTTCCTGAGGTTCTACAAAAACAGTGTTTATAAGCTTGATCACAATTTACTAAACAGTAAATTTGTTTTTCTTATTGATACACTGATGTTTAGTGTATCAAGTGGAAGTATATATTAATCAACAGAAAATTACAATATTAATTCTGTGGACAAAACTGATTTATAGATCCAGGACCTAGAACAGAGCCACAAAAGACAATCAATATTATTTGAAAAAAAATCAATTAATTGAACTTTAATTTTTTTTTCAAAATGTCTAATACACCCATGGATTGGTTTGTTTTTAAGATTAGCCTGTTTCATTAT
Source organism: Chaetophractus vellerosus (assembly GCA_004027955.1). Lineage (NCBI taxonomy): Eukaryota > Metazoa > Chordata > Mammalia > Cingulata > Chlamyphoridae > Chaetophractus > Chaetophractus vellerosus. The sequence goes on along the minus strand of PVKH010013620.1, from coordinate 4,036 downwards.
TGATTTTCTGACTGTGATTAAAAGTGTGGCATCTATGTGTTTCACTTCAACAACTCAACTTAGAGTTCACTGGATCCTCATTTTAAAGAATTAACCAACCTAAAGCATATTCAATAAAATGAATTTATTTGAGGGTAGCAGATGTGGTTCAAGTGGTTGAGCACCTGCTTCCCATGTATGAGGTCTTGGGTTCAATCTCCAGTACCTCCGTAAAAAAGAAAAAAAATTATTTGACTCCATCTATGTATGAAGCTGAAATATAATTACTTACCTAAACATGCTTGGATAGATTTAAGATGAAGATGCCACATGTGGAGAATAGAGTAATTATTGCTGTCCTTTTCAATTACTACTAGGAAGAACTTTTCTGAAAATGGTGGTGGGCGATATCCTATTATTCAAAGGAAAAGGATATTTGAATTAATAAGTTTATAAAGGGTTAAAAACACTCTTTAAAGCTATAAACAGGGAGCTGGCTGTAGCTCAATTGGTAGGGCTCCGGTCTACCACATGGGAGGCCCCGGGTCAGTTCCCGGGGCCTCCTCGAGCAGGCAGACCGCCTTTAGAAGTCAAGGCACCAAGGGCAGGGCAAGTCTCCGTGGGCAGGGCAAGCCCCTGCGAGCAGGGCAAGCCACTCCGAGCAGGCAGGCCACCCCACGATGATCTGACTCAGCGGGTCGCCACAGTGGGGGGAGACAAGCAGACACAGAAGAACGCAAAAATGAACACAGCAAGAACAAGCAGAAAGGAGGGGATATATAATAAAATAAATAAATAAATATTTTTTTAAAAAAGCGATAAAACATCTCACTACGCATAAAAGTTGGGATTAAGAAGGGAAGAGTAGACTTTTAGGAGCAGTTTCATAAAATTTTTGTGACAAAGTTAGGTAATTATCAAAGACTAATGGAGCCATGTCAAAAGGACTCAAAAGTCAATATAAAGGGACGCCTATTGATCAAAGATGGGAAATATGAACATCAAAGAATAAAAATTATTATAATTTATTAAACACATTGACCAAGTAAAAAACCATGATTCATAAAAATACCAAAAGAAAAAGAGAGGACATACAAGAAGAAAGGAAAGGAAGGAACACATGGAAGGAATGGAAGGATTGGAGGAAGGGAAAAAAAGAGATAGAAAGCCTCGCTGTATGGTCCTAGAAGAAATGGGGGCGCTAACTCCTTATTTTTAAAAACTGGCAATTTGAAAACTTTTTGAAAAGGAAAGAATGAAACAATCATTTATTTCATTCCTCAATGTTTGAAAATGGCATTTTTTTAAAAATTAGAAGTTGTGTGGGGAGGTGGCAATGGTGGTGGGAGAGAAGAGACCTTTTAAAAAATTTCATACATTTTTCTATGAAACAACATTATTTCTGGGCACAATATTTCCTGTTGGCAATTATGTTCTTCATATATAGAATTAGATCAAAAGAGGACAATAGAAACTTTCCTAAAAATGAAAATCAATAATGACAACTCAGCTCAAATAGCTTGGAGAGGTGGCTCCATTTTTGCAATGAAACGTACAACGAAAGACTGGATTATCTTGAAGTGCCTGAAAGCAAGTAAACTATCAAGGAATAATGAGAGGAGAGAAAGGGAAGAATAGGTATAACATAGGGGGATTTTGGGGACTCTGGAATTGTCCTGCATGACACTGCAATGATGGATAGAAGCCATTATACATTTTTTCAAAATCTATAAAATTGTGTGGAGCAAAGTGTAAACTATAATGAAAAGTATAGTCCTTGGTTACTAACAATGTTTCAATATGTGTTCTTCAATTGTAACAAATGTACTACTAATGAAAGATGTTGTTAATGTGGGAAATTGTGGGGGGAGGTGGGGTGGAGTATATGGGAATCTCCTATATTTTTTATGTAACATTTATGGAATCTAAAGCTTCTTTAAAAATAAAGTTAAAAAATTTTAAAAAGAGAGAATAATAAGGTTGTGTCAAAATGACTCCGGTCCAACTAGAAAGGGTAGCATAAAAAGGATATAATGTGAGCATTTAAAAAAAATAATGATTATAACCGAATGAAATATATTAAGTACATAAAATCCCATGCAGTATATGAGTACTTCCCTGTACATATATTATTTTTTAATAAAGGAGGTTTTAAAAAATGAGATCATAATGATAATCAAAAGAAAAAAAGCCAAACAGCAACTACAATTTCATCAACACCACTAGATGTAACTAGGGCATAAACTCCTTTCTCTGAATTTGGCAATTAAAAGGAAGGAATTAAGGATTTACCCTGTCTTTCCTAAAACAACTGTATTTCAGAGTAATCAGATAGCCCTAGCTGATAATGGAAAAAAAATTTTTTACAGATGCATTCCACCTAATAAGTAAACGAGAACTAGTAAAGTTAGAAAAACATAATTTTGCAATCTCTAATAAAACTGATTCAAAAGCAACAATATTCAATGGACAAAACAATGAGATAAAAGATTTATGGCAAACTTTACATTGGAGAGATCAGGAAGCCACTATCTGAACTTTTGTATTCTTAGCATCATTAAAAGTGAGACATCCTAATATTATGTTCTCTCTGGTGTAATACATATGAAGTATATAGCATTGCCTAGGAAGTTGGACATGAATCTGATGAAGTCTTTAGAGCTAACTTCCATTTTAACAGAAATATGGTAGACAAGAAAAAGTTTAAATAATATCACAAGTAAGTAGTCAAGAGAAATTCCTATAGAATAACTTGCTCTAAACAAGTCAGTGGTACAGTGAGGGTGTATATGGAGACCTCTGTAGATTAAGACTCTTAGTAGACAATGAAACACGTGAGGACTTTGTTTGGACATGGATTCAAACAAACTGAAAACAAACAAAATAACTCAGACATTTTTTGAGATAACTGGGCAAAGTAAATATGGACTAGTTATTACATGAGTCTGAAGAATTACAATATTATAATAATTATGATATTATGATAATAGCATTCACATAAGAAAAATGTCATTTTTAGTCACATGTATGGAAGTACTCAGGAGTGAAACATCATGATGGCTGGATGTGCTTTAAAATACTTCAGGAAAAAAAGGAGAACAAAAGAAAATAGGGTAGATAAAACAAGTGGGATCAAATCTTCATCTTCAATCTAGATTCTGCACAGATGGAGGTTTATTTAACTATTCACTTTACTTTTGTCTACATTTGACAGTTTTTCTTAATAAAAATATTACGTTTTATTTAAAACATAGAGAATACAAAATAAGGCAGGGGCAGAGAACAGGAGAAATATGCATATCAAGTCCTTTAATAAAACAGTATAAAATTGGGAATAATATTATGGAAAAATTTTGCACAAAAACTAAAGGAAAGCTAAGAAAGACGGAAAGAAAATGTTTTGGCCAGATTTTGCAGTGACACAAAGCAATATTAAAGAAATATTGAAAGAAGAAAATACATTATTTTTAAACACAATTGAAATCTTTAATTTTAACAATATAAAATTAATTTTGATGTTTTTAAATTAAAAGCTTTATAAAAGCATTGTTTTCTAGTAAATTGGCATGCATTTTCTGTTAGAAACAGTGTAATAAATGGTAGCTAGTTTGTTGGAAAGCATTTTAAAAAGCTTAACCCAGAGAAAGGCAAAATGCTATGGATGAGTAAACATTAAAATCTATAAAGCAGTATTGTTATGTTATAATGACAGTGCAACAAAATTGAACATGAAAACTGAATAACCTATAAAGAAAAAAAGTTCTGATGTCTGAAGAAAGATACATGAAAGGGAAAAAATGACTAGTCTGAGGAGAGAAAAAATGTTTGATAGCCTCATAAAAAATGGGAACGCATTCTGATTTTCCACTAATGTGAAGGGAATTATCTTTTCTAATTCAGCAGAAATAGTTTGACTAAATGCCTTTACATAAAAAAAGACATGTTTTTTCATTTAAATAGAACAGGTTAGTTTTTCACTGCTAAGTTTTACCTTCTAAATGTATAAAGTTTAAATTATAAAGTTTAAACTAAACATCATATGGCTTGTTTTTGAAAC
>PVKH010013619.1:0-16787 GCA_004027955.1 Chaetophractus vellerosus | reverse complement strand
TCCCAGGAATTTAAAACATGCTCATTACCTGACCCTCCCGCAGCCCCTGGAGAGTTCCGACCCACTTTCTGCGGCTCCAGAGACAGCCGCTGCAGTGCTGTGCTAATAAAGTCATTACCCGTAGTGGCACGAGGGGTCTCACAACTCATCTGGCTCAAATGCCCCACACACCACTGCCAAAAGATTTCCAGAGCTGTGGTCCTCACAGGGCCAGTACAGCAGGAGGGAGGCGGAAACTATGCATAACACAGGGAGGGAGGGGGGGGGAGACCACAGTAACAGCAAGGAGAGGACAGAAGTGACCAAGGCATGGCAAGCTGCAGAGGTCTAACAGCCAGGACAATTATTTGAAGGTGACACTGATGACCAAAGAGAGGCAGAAGGTTCACACTGCTCCCAGGGCTAGGGTGTGTGTGTGCTGGGCTGATGGGACCCAAGGCCACAGAGCTGAATGGAGATGGGGTGCCCCCAGCCATGCCAGACTGGGAAGCTCATTCCTCAGACACTGTGCTGTACTGCAGGGAATTGTCCTACAGTCACAGAGCCAGACATGCAATTCCGAGGTGACAGCTAACCTGGGGAAGACCTGGGAGGTGGGCTGAACTCCAGAGCCATCCCTGACTCTCTTGTTCTCTACGCTCTATGATAGCAGCCTCAGGGGCAGTGGTGAACATCGTGCCTTTCATGTGTGTCTAAGGCCGGCAGACTCCTACTCATCCTCCCCAGGTCCATCCCGGGATCTTCTCAATGGAGTCGTTCTCTGTGGCCCCTGGTGAAGACCTCTAGCACCCACGAGATGCTCACGTTTTCACCTCTTCTCCTAGACTGAAGCCCTTGGGGCACAGGCTGTTTTTGCATCTCTAGGGCTTGATGCTCAGGGACTAACTAGTAGGCACTGGCTGAACATTCCCTCACTGAGTGTCTGTAGTCTCAGGCCAGCTCGAGTAACAGCAGCCCCAGGAAGGGGTCCCGGGCACAGCAAAGGGCATGTACCTTTGAAGAGTATGATACAGTCCCTGGAGGGCAGCACAAGACCCCCATGCAATGCCATGCCACTCCTCCCTGCTCAGTCAGCGAGCATCAGCAAGCAGTTCCTGAGGGCCTGGTACTGGGGACACGAACCAATGCAGGTGTGTTGACTGAAAAGAAGTACGTAACTGGAGAAGATGCCCTGGTCCATGGGGGCTATCAGGGAAGGCTTCTTAGTGAAGGCAACATCACAGAGTATAAGCAAAAGAGGGGAGGGAAAGCAGAGTGTTTCTAGCAGAAACAGCACCTGCGGCCTGGAGACAGCACCTTCAGCAGAAAGGAGTCCTGTGAGGCTGAGGGAGAGGGACAGGTAGCCACAAGAACAGGCAGAGCCAGACTGGATTGTATAGAGCTGGGGAAGCCCTGTAAGGGTCTCTGAACTGTATCCTGAGGAAAACGGAAAAGGCAGGGGTAGGTTTCAAGGCAGGGAGTGACAAGGACACCCCTACCCTCTCAGAGTACACACTATCTGCCAGATGCTGCCCCAAGGGCTTTATGTTTACCATTCCCAGTTTCTCCTCAAAAGGGCCTGTGGTCAGAATGGGAAGCATCCCAATAACAGGAGACCTAGTCTGGCTAGAGGCAGAGAAGCTGGAGGCAAGAAGGATTTGAGAGTTTCACAACAGGCTTTCAGAGAACTTTAGGACTAATAAAATGAAGAAATTAGAGAGATTTAATTAACTTTCATTAAAATTAGAGAAATTTAGAGAGCTGACAGGACTTGGTGATGGATTTAGGGGGAGCAAAGAACCCAGGTTTTTAGGGCTGAGCAGCTGGGTGAATGGTGGTGAGGGTGGCGGGGGGTGTCATGGGTTACAGCCAGTATTTTGGACACCTGAGCTTGAGGTGGCCGCATGAAGGGGCACTTGGAAAGGCTACACAGGTGGGACACAAAGAGAGGCCTGGCCCAGAGCCCCAGGAGTCCTGGCAGCTCAGTGTGGATGACATCCCCCAGGGGTGAGGAAGAGCTCCCAGGACCCTCAGGCTGAAGGGGCAGAAAGGGCAGAGTCCACATCTGGCCAAGGAGGAGGACGGCAGGAGGTTTGATGAGACCCACTGGCTGGACACCACTTGTGGGACATGGAGAACACCCTGCCTCCACACCCTGGCCCAGCCCTCCCACTTTTGTGTCTGGAATGGTTTTAGTGTTCACTCCCTTGAGTTATCCAGCAAGCCTACTTCTTAATTTTCATCTTTAAAATCTGCTATTTCAGTAGAGAATGCTTTCACACAGCAATGTTTGAGTGTTGCCACAACTTTGAAATAGGTGTTGTCAACTTCATTTTACAGAGGCTCTGGGCAGTGAGGCAGTTTGCTTAAGGTCATCAAGGCTTGAGTGAGGGGTCAAGCAAGTAGGGGTCTTACCCGGGGCCTCTACCCACCAAGCAGAACCCTTCCCCACACATCACAGGGCCTCTTCCCAGAGAGGTAAGCACCTTTGGCAGGATCAACACTTCTAATCCCTGCAATTCAAACTGATTTGGTGAGTAGTTTATCAGATCCAGTTTGTACCTGCACAAGGAGAAAACATGGGGCCAGAGGGGACCATGTTCTCTGCATGCAACAAATTAAGAAGGGAGCCTATTCCTTTGGTCACTCAGTCTGCCTAGGCACAGCCTGGGACCCTGAGACAGGAGACAGGGTTGCCACCAAACCTGTTCCTTCTCCAGGATAAGAGACCAGGGGCTTCCAGTCTACAGGCACCAATCCCTGGTCTGTTCACTTCTCTAAAGCCCCTTTTCTAGGGGAAACACTGCACAGAGAAGACCTGCCATCACCCCAACTCATTCATTCAAATAGTTATTGAGACTATTTTGTGACCAAGTGCTAGATACAGATATAAAATGGCATGATCCCTGCCTTTACAGACTTCCCTGGTATCAGGAGAGCAAGGTACAGGGGGCTGCCCAAGTGCACAGCTGCCCAGCATGGGCTGGGCCAAACCTCCCCAAGAAAGGGAGGTCTTGAGGACAGATGGGGTGATTGACACCTGGGGACAGAGAAAAGGAAGAGGGAAACAGGATGTTTTCTAGGTATTCACTGGCTCAGTCTTTCAAACTCGGCACTGCAGCAGTCTCTGTGCTGGGGATGCACCCGCTGTGGTGTTCACTGGGGAAGGTGAAGCAGCTCCTTCCATCAGTGATTGCAGTTCAGTGGGAAATCCAACACTAGCTATGCCCAGGGGTACAGGGGAAGCAGGGATTGGCAGCCAGCCTGCAGATAAGGGAAGTCTTCTTGGAGTCAAGTCCTGAGAGGTAGCATATCAGCCAGATGAGAGGAGGGTGAGTGGGGACAGCCAGGTGGAGGGACAGGGATGTGAGGAAGGTGGAGGGGAAAACAAGGCTGCTCTGTCCTGGCTGAAGCAGACGGTGTGTGAGCCTGATGGCAGCCTTGAGGCCTGTGTGGGCTAAACATGGTAGAGAAGTGGATAGCCATTAAAACTGTGGGCTCTTCCATGGTGGAAAGTGACAGAAGAGAGACACCTGGAAGTCATTTTAAGGTTTCTATAGTCAAATGAGGTCAGGCAGCTCGGCGCTTCCTCTGGCAGAACACAGTTAAAAGAAAGCAAGAGAAAACGAAGAGTCCCTAAAGCCTGAATCTGGAGAAGCACGCTCCATGAGGTCCTCTGGAAACAGAACCCCCTGGTGGATGCAAATCTTTGAATGAGGTATGTTCAGAAAGCTTTGATTATCTGGGCCAAGAGCAAATCAGGAGGGGCAGAGTTAAACAGCTAAGCAGAAGTCAAAGGGGCTGAGGGCAGATGCTGGGCTGTCACATATGTGCACGAGAAACTTGGGAGGCATGGCCCAGGATACCCCCCACCCCCATTCCCCAGCTTCCTCCTGCCCTTCTTGATTCAGGGCCCTCACCTGATACTGACTCCAGTCAATGTTCAGAGAGTGAGCCAGGGAGTCGGGGATGCTCAGGGGAGCGTCGACGTAGTCCTGGGGACAGAGAGACACCCGTGAAGTATAGGACCACCAGAAAAGGCTGTGGTGACAGGCAGGCTGCGACCACAATGCTGTGGCTCAGGGGCCGAGAGAGCCCCAGACAGAGAGTCCCCCACAGCTCTTGCCTTCCCTGGGCCAGGCGCCTGTGCTAGACTGGGAGTGACAGCTTGAACATCAAAGTGGACAGGTCACTGCTGCTTGAATGGAGTTTCAGTCAGACATTTGAGTATTGCTGCTAAAATAGACACGATCAGCTTGAATTAAGCCTCCAGCAGGTTTCCTGTGGCCTGCTCCTACCAACTGGGCAAGAAATAGGGTACTGCTCCCAATCCACACAGACAGCTGAGGAAAGAGGGAGGACTTTTCCTAGCTTGCCCCTGAACAATTCCTTTAAAGAAAGGAAGAGATTAATAGGGGGAGAGAAAAGTACATATGGTAAGAATTTGAATGTGTCTATAACAGGGGAAGAGGGAGAGAAAAGAAATGAGTCGTTCAGGAAAAAGAAGAGAAAGGAAAAAGTGTTAGTTTTCCCCCAAAAAGATTCCTAGCTGTTCCCCTTGGTCCCCTTTTACAAACAAACCTAAGACCCAAGATGATGAATGTTATTGCTCATACCTGCTTCCAGTTAAAAATGAGTCCTTCAGCCATGTAATCCCGATCCTTATATTCCTTGAAAAATTCACAGCCTGGAAAAGAAGGGCAGGGTATGACACTTCCCTTCTAAGCTCACGTCTCCCGAGAAGCCTGGGGCTAAGCCACGGTCCCCAGGGCTGAAGGACTTCTCCATGCCAGTAGGCCTCTAATGACAAGGGGACTAGACCAGCAGGGCAAGAGGCAGGGAGGAGCCTCCACTGCACCTCTTGGTTCTAGTCACAGCCCTGCTCATGAGGCACTGCCTGCCTTCACACCTCTTTGTATTTCTCTTGACCCCTGTCCTCACTGGTTAGTGGTCCCTTCCCTGGTTTCAGGTCCCCTCTTGTACATGTCTCTGCAGTGCCAACAGTCCACAAACAAAATCAAGGCTCCCAATTTGAGCCCCGGCAGTACTTTCTCAGCAATCCCTCTATATAGAGAGGATCACATTCTTCCCCATCTCTAAAACCAGGGGAGTAATACTAACCCCACAGGCTTCCAGTGAGGAACATATTGGAAAGGACATACATTCCAGTGTCTGGAATATACCAGGTGCGCTAGAGATGCTCCCTTCTCTAAGTTGGCAGAGAGGTGCTTTTCTATATCACCGACTACAAAAATCCTGAGAAACTCCACCAGGGTAAGCCCACAGGAATAGAGAGCAACAGTGGAGGAAACAGGGCTTTGGCAACATTCCCAGCTTCAAATCTCAGCTTTTTACTTAGCTCTGCAACTGTGAACAGGTTGTTTAACTTCTGTAAGCCTTGATTTCCTCGTGTGTAAAATGGTGGCTTAAGGACAAATTGGATTAATACACAAAACGCTTAGCATGGCCTTGGGACACGGGGCCTAGAATAATAGCATCCTGCTCCTGCCACTGCACTGCTGCTGAACAAGAGCCCAGCAGTGGTCCTGCAGCTTAAAGCCAACCACTTCCCTCCACTGCTGGGGTCGCCTGCCTAGGGTCAGAGAGCGCATCTTGCCCCCAGGACCAGGGTTTGTGCTTGCTTAGGCTGGCCACACCAGAGCACAGTGAGTGCCCTAGGACTACGAAGGGGGCTTCAAGCTAGGAACGGGGGGGAGGAACTTTGAGAGCAGCTTCTTGCAGTTACTCTCAGTTCCTCCACCAGGGCCAATGCAAACTTCAGAGGTCACGTGGCTTTGACCACACAGCCAAGTCTGATGAGGTCCCCGAAGGAAACAAGGGTTGTGTGAATTATATCAGAGGTCACAGGCCAAAAAAATTCACAGGGAACTCTCCAGCAACTCTTGGGCCCAGTTCTTGGCTGAGGCTACCTCCTTTGAAGAAGGTCTGCAAAGCAGGGTTTAGGGACCCTCTTCTTGGGCTGGAGACCCACCTAGTATAATTTCCAAACTCAGCTCTCATTACACACACACTTCTGCACTTTGAGTCTCCCAGGCCTCAGTGCTGATGGAAAAGCCAAGGCTAAATCCTCGGCTGTAACACTTCAGCCTATTCTTGGGTGTCTCACTGGGGAAAATATATAAATATCAGACAGGCCTTGAGCTTATGAGTCCAGGTATAGAAGAGACACCAATTATCTCTCAGAACTCCCATGAAGAACGCTGTTGCCTAAACTCTAGCTGCTCAAATCAGCAAACACCACAGGCTCTTGGCTGAGCTCAGACCAGTGTATAATACAAAGTGGTTTTCTGTGAGAAACTGATACAACAATTAAGACTCAGTACTTGTTCTCAAACAGGCCTCCCAGCCCATTGAGAGTCTTCTCTCAAGTGGAGTGAGAGCAGCAACTCACTCAAGGAAGAATTAGACTTGTTCTGCAGAGCTTTCAGCCCAGTCTATTTTGGTGCCCAGAAGGAAGTGCTCACAGAACACTTCTCATTTTCAAGGGCCAGTTTAAGCCCCACTGAGGTGGATACAGCCATAACAGATATTATCGCAGTTCCTCTCTGGGCTTCAAAGATATCATAGGGCTCAACTGAGACCCCTTAAATGGCATCCAAGTGAATTTCATGGTTTGGCTTGTATTACAGTAATTTTCTTCTCCTTATTATGAAAGTAATACAGGCATGTTAAAAAAAAAAAAAAAAGCCTCAGGAACCTACATCTACCATCAAAAGTGCCTCTTCTGCCCCTTCTGAGTACACAATGGCTCCCCAGCCCACCCAGCTTTTTGATGTATCCTCAGCCCCTCATTCCATTAATGCACCCCTGCCCCAGGACATACAGCTGTAAAAAACTGGGGAACAGGGAAAAAATTCACACAGATCTTCTCACCTTACCATTCTAGCATACTTCCTTTCAAACTTTTTTTGTGAGAACTTTCTCTTTACATTAGTTGAGACTATAATATAGGCATAATTTTGTATCTTGCTTGTCATCTTCAGCAGTTTTCCATGTCAAAAAGTTTAAACATTTTCCTGGACGATGTAATATTTCATTCTATCCATGGATGTGTCATTTACTTCATCTTTATTCTGATTAATGAAAACATTTACCATGCTTTGCAAGTATAAACATAACGAACATTGTTTTCCATAAACCAACTAGATTATGGCCTAATGACAGATTACTAGAAGAACTGGGTCAAAAGGTCAAAAATGTTTTGGGATTCTTGTAACAAGTTGCCAAATGACGGCAGAATGGACACTGTACTAATATGCTACAGCAGTTGTTTTCAAACTTCAAGCAAAACCAATTTTTTCTCAACCAAGTCCTACTTGGAACCTAAATGATAATGTGTATGCTGTCCAGTTCCTCAGGCAACATAAACTCTCAGTGTTTGGCAGAGAAAACTCATGGTCTTCAGAAACCCTTTAAGTGTCTCCAGGGACTCAGAAGCAGAGTCTGAAAACCAGCTTTAGAGCTACCTGATGGTGTCAGCGCAGATCCCTGGAGAGGCTCCTATTACAACGCTGTTCTGACACTGTCAACTCTAGAGTCATGTTTTTGCATCATCATTATAATCTGCATATGCCCAAAGCTGCTTTAGGAAAGAGGCGGTTCCCTGAGCCTTTATCCACTCACCCTTAGGCCCTAACTCCTTAGGCTTGTTATCTGCCAGGCACCTCTTTTGTATGGCTCTGGCGCTTTACTCTAAAATAAGCACCAAAATGCTTTTATGGAGAGCAGAACTGATGCTCAGAAGGGTTAAGGGACTTGTTCAAGGACACACTGCGCTAGAACTGGGATTCCCGCCCAGCTCCATATGGCACCAAACATTAAGTTGGCAGAGAAGAGAGAGGAGGGACTCAGGTGGAGGCCAAAGGAAGCTAGAGGCTGCTGTAAGGATGCCAGGTTATCCAGGTTGTAGTTTGAACACCACCAGATCATTTTATGAGGATACCCTTTACCAAAGTAGTAAATTAACTTGAAGTTTTAACAAGGAAGAGGCCTCCTGGCTACACAGCAACCTACTGTCACTGAGCCTGCCTACCCTGGTTACTGGCCATTTCCTCCAAGTATACTCCCTACTGTGCTGACAAAGTCTTGCCCTACTGTTAAGGTTCCCTGCCTCCCTTGCTCAAAAGGCAGGTCTTGCCATGGAGACAGCTTTAGTACCCAGTGCAGAGAATACTGCCCTGACCAAGACTGCATACATGTCTGTATGTCTGAGAAACAGCTCTGTGGACACCCAAGTGCTTTGCAACAAGATGAGGCCGCTGTACAGTTAACTGGAGACAGAGGGACTACGTATTCTTCTACCACAAGTACGGCCTTACCTGGGGCAATTTCCAAAAAGAAATCAACTGTGGCAAGACAAACGTGCACAGGTTCAAGTCCACACAGGTGAATGTATTGTGGCTAGGTGCTGGCACTGGGTACCAATGAGGTTATTTTATACTTAGATAGTAATTTATGTGCACAGAGCACTTTGAGATACACTATCTCATCATACAACAAATCCCTGAGCTAACCCTTTCCAAGTTCCAACTGACACCTGAGAAAACTCGAGGCTCAGAGGTGAAGTGACTGGCTCAAAGTTGCAGCTAGCAAGGCCTCACTCCATGACCCTTCCAGGTGGCAAGCCCCTTCCAGTACACCATCCTACCCTAGGAGTGGGAGCCTGTGCCTGGGGGCCAAAGCAGCCCATGCTGACTGATAACTGCCTGCAGGAAAACTTCTGGGGTGCCTCTGTACCAAAATGTGGAAGGCCGGCAAATGGCCTCCTCAGGTTCCCCAGTGTTAGGAAGTCTGGCACTTGACTACACCCTGCAAAGAGCTCCCTACCTGGATACGGGATGGAGAGGAGAGTGAAGTCGGCATAGCGCTGGGCTTTGTCCACCTTCTCAGAGGAGGTTACACTATAAGACAGGAACATAATGTGTTATGGCATCACAACCCACATAAATATATACACTATTCCCCAAATGAGTATTACAGTAACTTGAACCTCCTAAGAAACTATTCTTCAGAGTTAAGAGTGATTCTCTTCAGTGGTGCTTACTTCAAACAATTAAGAAATCTAACCTCTCTGCCCCTATCCTAATCTGTCAAGTGAGAGAGATTGATCCCTAACAGTGCAGCAAACCTCAGCCAGTACTGAAAGTTGCAGGACAACCTTCCATCTAAGCCTCACAAATGAAGGCAGCTATTAGACCCAGGAGGGCAGACAATCCCTCCCTCTCCTCTCCCATACTGTATTCTAAAAATATTCACTGAGACCATCTTTCTAAACTTGGTGGATAAATAGATCTGCAAAGGAAAAAATTTAGGACTATTCTGACAGCTGAAGGGAGGAAGGAGGATAAGGGAATAATGCAATACTTACAAATAGCTGAGCTATAACTTTTGCCTTGGTATGTGTAGCAGTTTGATATTATGAATTCCAAAGAGAAATAGTGATTATGTTTGTAAACTGGTCTGTTCCTCTGGGTGTGATACCCTTCGACTGTATTAAACTCAAAGGTTTTAAGTTTACTTGATTCTGTTAAGATTAGGGCATGCAGGGTTGAGTCCCCACCCCCTTGGTGGGCTATGTAAATGGATATTCGCCCAAGGAGAACACAGAAGATACACGGAGTGATAGTTAGGCTAATATGTCAACTTGGCCAGGTAATTGTGTCCAGGTGTTTGGTCCAGCAAGCACTGGGCTAACTGTAATATAAGAACACTTATGGACTTTGGTCACCAGTGAGTTTACTGGGTGAATGGCTGATTACATCTGCATCAATCAGGGAAACTATTGTCAGCAATGGGTGATGCTTTTATCCAATCAGTTGAATGCCTTAAAAGGAGAAGTGATTTCAACATTCAGAGAGAATTTCCCAGTTTGTCTTTGGACAGCCAACTTATCAAGGACCTTCACTGGACTTTCATTGGAGCCCCTGGTTTGCAGCCTGCCTGTGGAACCTGGACTTGTGCATCTCCATGGTCACATGAGAGACTCTCATAAAATTTCATATTATTTATTTATTTTTTTTAAGATTTTTTATTTTCTGCTTTTTGTCTCCCCCCACACACACACCCCCGCTGCGGTAACACGCTGAGTCAGCTTCACCAGTGAGCGGTGGCCTTGCCCACTCGTGGGCGGCTTGCCCTGCTTGCGGGTGGCTCTGCCCTGCCCGCAGGAGGCTCTACTCTGCTCGCAGGCGGCTCCGGTCTGCCCGTGGTGGCTTTGCCCTGCCCATGGCGGCTCTGCACCGCCCACAGTGGCTTTTGCCTTCTCAAGCGGTCCGCCCGCCCAGAGAGGTCCCCGGGAACTGAACCCAGGGTCTCCCATGTGGTAAACCGGCACCCTATCCACTGGGCTATACAGCCGGGCCTAAAATTTCATATTATTGACAAATATCTCCTGTTGATTCTGTTTCCCTAGAGAACTCTGACTAATACACACGGGAATAGAGAGCTTCATAGACACAGCAGAGTAGAGAACTTGATCCTGGGGCCCCAGAGAGATAAGCCATTCGCCTGAGAGTTTGCAGCTGAAGAGACCAGAGCCCTGAGCAGCTAATAAGGCCCAGAAAGAAATGAGCCCTCCAGCTTACAGCTGAGATGGGAAGAAGCTGGGCTAAGGGTGCCTGAAGAGGAAGGCTGAACCCTTGGAGACATAGCCCCCATCTTGCTTCAACACGTGGCAACAGACCTTGGTGAGGAAGGACCTCTTTTGGTAACTTGAGTTGGACTCTTTAGGCCTTGTAACTGTAAGTGTTTACCCCAAATAAATACCCTTTATAAAAGTCGACAAATTTCTGGTACTTTGCGTCACCTCCCCTTTTGGCTGACTAATACAGTATGCCTCATAGAATAATTAAAAACCATAAAATATGTATTTTGGAAAAAACTCCTACAATTTGTCACACTAATCCAGGACTCATTCTTAAATCTTTTGCCTTCTATGAAAATTTGGTCTATCTATATGCATACTGTAATTTAACAGCAGTTGCTAAAGTAAAAACCAGGTATAAAATTATGATTTTTGTTCCATTTTTAAAAAGATTATAATCTGCCTGAGACGTTTAGTACTTGGAGCCAGGGAAAACACACTGTGGTTAGAGACTACATGGATCCCTCGGTTACTCAGCAAGTGACTTATCCTCTCTCTTCTTCAGTTTTCCTTCTGTCCAAGGGAGCTCGTACCCACCTTGCAGGGCTGTTTGAAGAGGATAAGGATGCACAAAAAGCAGTGGCACAGTGTCTAAGTGCACTCAGGACCTGGGATTTACTGCATCTGCATGTCCATGGACACATCACTCCCACCCATTTCTTGGTGGGTGTCCTGTACTCACTTCATGCCAAACTTCACTTTCTTGTTTTCCACCATCAGGTCACAGATGTATTTGACTGAGAGGTACCGAAGCAGCTTGATGTCATGGCCTCTGACCTTATCGAAGAGATGTGTGTCAGCACTTCTGAAATAAAGGAAGAGCCAGAGGAAGGAAGTTATACAAGCAGATTCACTTAGGGAGGTCTGCAGGGTGGGGGTGGGGTGTCCACAGAAGTGTAGACATCACTGGCAAGAACTTCTCAAGAAGCCTCAGGGAGGGCTGAGACAGGCCAACTGGATCCAGGGAGGATGCAGAGAAGGTGACTTTCTAAAAGATTACTCAGCTCTCTGGGATGTATTTCAAAGAGGAACAATTTGCAGTGGGGAGATGGGAAAGGGCTTGACAGGATGCCAGGAGACTCAAGATAATCTCAGTGTTCTAAAGAACAGCAAGCTGGTGGCTGATAAAGTCTGAGCTTCCTATTAGCAGTTTATCTCCCGCCACCTCGCATACCCTTTCCCCCATTTATGACCATTTTTAGCCACATGACTTGCTCATAATAGAACAGATTGGAATTCTTTTTGGGAGATGGACTTTTAGAGCTATTTTATCAACCGATTATGAAATACTAGCAAGTGCATTCCCTCTACAAAGCAGGCCTATGAAGCAGGAGAAAGATAAGAGTTTTCTAATCCCCAGGCTGTCTTTTGATCAGCCATGCAGATACAGGCAAAAGCAGAACAGTCACCAACAACTTTTTTTTTTAATGCCCACTGCTCTTTTGTCCCCAGCAGTGTCTTAACCCATAGCAGTGTGTGCTGCAGAAGATGCCCTGGCTGAGGCAGAAGTCGACTGGTCTTGGAGGAAGAGCCAAGCATTCTTGAGGTCAGCCAGAGTCAACTGCTCTTAGGGTTAACAGGCAGGACCTTGGCCCAGACTCCCAAGTGCACAGAGCATGATTTGGGGCAGCTGATTTCACAAGGGTGCTCATGTGCATTCCAGAGACACTCTGCACAAGTTAAAGACTTTCCACATGGTACAAACCATGCAAAGCAGCTTTTCCAAAATACCCTCTAGTGTTGTTTGTTTTTTTTTAACAAGCATTCAGAAAGGGGGTAGGCAGAGTGTGAACCAGCCCACTTCCTCCTTTCCAGGGGCTCAAAATATTTGTGTCAAACTTTACTTATGGCACCAGTCATGCAGCTGTGAACCTTCTAGTCTCTACTTGGGTCTTCCAGGCCAGAACACTTGCCTGGCCAGTGGAGACAGAATCTTTGCCTTGTGCAGCACCCTGGCTGCACATGAAACTTGGTAGGGCTTTAAAGCAAACACAGGTGTCTGGGCCTGTCTCAGATGGGCCTCCATCTCAGACAGACTGCTGCAGGTATTCAATAAAGGCAGCTTTGGCTTGAAGCTACCAAATGGACTTTGACAACCTTATTTCTGGGGCATGGATGTAGTAGCTGGTGAAAAAGACCCATCTGCTCACCTCGGAGCAGTGGCGCACACACCATCAGTATGAAAATGGTCACCGCTGGTCAGCTGGCCCAGCCCCAACAAAACCCCCAACCCACAGTGACCCAGACTGACCGAAGAGCACAGTCTTCCTCTGTGACGTCCTCTGCAGCCGCCCAGGCATCATCCGCACCCCCTGCCAGAGAAACCCGTCTGTCAGCACCCTAAGGCTGGTGGCACAGGTCTCTGCCAGGTCCCCCAACCAGTCTTCTTCCCACAGTGCTGTGGTGGGCTGGGCTGACATGGCTCTACCTCAAGGGCCACCCTGGTGCCTCTTAGCACCACAGGCTCAGCAATCTTCTTACCCCAAGCATCATCTCAGGCAGATCCCATCTGCCCCTGATCCCCACCAGCTCTCCCACCTGTAGGCAACAGGGTAGGTGCTCCCTATGTCTGGATTTTTGTTCTTAGTCACAGGGGAGGCCGAGAAACATTCACCTGAGAAGATATAGTTGTAGCCAGTGCGTCCATACAGCTCCCCCCATCCAGCCAGCGTGGCCGACCTACAAATGTGCTGGGAGAGAAAGCATTTTCAGTGTCTGATAAGTTTTTGAAGTGAGTACAGTTGAAGGAGCAGCTAGGACCCCCGATTCTTCCAGGCCAGCAAGATGGGCCCAGGAGCATGCCAAGTTTATCAGCAGCAAGGAGGCGGAAGTCAGTCTGAAGTGCTCCTAGAATTTAATCTACTGTCTCTATTGCAGGGAGAGGGTGTCTGTCCCAAATGAGAGGCACCAGAGGGTCACTAACAGCAGTGGATAGGGCCCAGCAGTTGTTCGTGTGTATACTGAAAATGCCACACCCATCTTCTCACTAAATTTGCACAAGCCCAAGTGGTGGATATGGCAGAGGGCACTATTACCATTTCACAAAGGAAACCAGGTACAGGAAGGTCAAGTGACACTCAAGGTCAAACAAGGAGGGGAAGTGCTAGAGTTTGGACGCAGACCCACCTACCACCAAAGCCTAGGTGCTTTTCATTATTTGAACCTGTTCAGCACAGGGGTGAGCAACCTTTGTAGCAGGAGGGCCAATTAAGGGAAAGTGTATGAGGGCATTTTTTTTTTTAATAAATCAAATGTTCTCTTTCTTCCCTATCAAAGCCATGAACTAGCTGTAACTGTACTTATTCTTTTATTATTTTCCTCATCACTGAAGGGATCATTTTGAGAACTAGCATCCCAGAAACTAGCCAACTGGCATGAACTTCAATATCTAATTTTAAGGATGCACCTTGAAATAAATCGTGTTTGAGGAGATCCAGTAGGGAGGAGTTATCTGGCTATGGGGACGCAAACTAGCAACAGCATTGAGCTCAAGACTGAGATGGCAGCGACAGTGGTATGGAGAACACAGGTCCAATAAGGGATCACCAGATAGTGGGGGAGCAATAAGGAGACAGAGGGGGATGATATTCATTTCTGAATGGGTTACACTGCATGGTAATGTAAAGTGGGTCCCTGGAAGATTGCTAAATGATGTCTGAAAGCTTCTCCTTCTCTAAGCAGAAGAAAATGGAAAGGCAACACTTTAGCCTCAAAGCAAAGGGATGAGAGCGGAAATTAGTACATCGTCTCTGATTCTCTCTGAGGTAGTAGGAGCCTGGGGGAGAGAGAGAGAGAGGGCAATAGAAAAGCAACCGGGATATAACGCAGGGCAGGGGTGGGGTGCTTTTTCAGTGCTTGTGGATAGAACTGGTTTGTGGAAAGATTAGGCTCACAGAGAAGGACTAAGGTTGGGGCTCCTGGTGGGCTAAGCAGAATGCACTATGAGAGGGGCTGCTGAACTTTTTCTGGGCCCAAGAACACTTTGAAATCTGATGAAAACTAAATTTGTCTAAAGAGACGTAATATGGGGGCATTTTTGGAACATTGGAATTGTCCTGCATGACACTGCAGTGATGGATACAGGCCATTATATATTTTGTAGTAACCAACAAAATTGTGCAGGATAGAGTATAAACTATAATGTAAACTATAGTCCATGGTTGGTAGCAATGCTTCCATATGTGTTCAACTTTGGCAAATGTACCACACTAATGAAGGTTGTTGTTGATGTGGGAGGGTGTGGGAGGGGGCGGGGGTGGGCCATATGGGAATCCCCTATATTTTTATGTAACATTTATGTTACCTAAAGCTTCTTTAAAATTGAAAATTAAAAAATAAAAGACAAAAAACTAAATTTGTCCAAAAACAAACAAAACACACACAAACACAAAACCTAAATTGTCTCCAGAAAAAAAATATACATACCACAGTTTACTTTGGACTTTTTCCTAGATGCTATCTAGTCTGTCCATGGGCCCACTCTCAACCTCTGTGAAAAAAGCCTTTGCTCTCCATGTAATTAGGAGCAGTGAAAGGGAGGGATTTAACAGGAAGTGTCATGCCCCGCAGGTTGAGGACCCTTAAGACTCCAATGGGAAGGGAAAGGTCTAATCACCTAGAGCAAAACAATAATAGGAGGGCATCCAGCTTGGTCTGATTTTCATGAGTTATCAGGCCCACCAGCTGCCATTCATCTAAGCTCCTGGCACCCAAACTCGCCCTCCTTCGCTTTATTTTCTGGTACATCTTTTCAGAGCACACATGCCCCCTCTGTGGCTGCTAAGCCAACCTGCCAGGGCTCCATGACTCCAAAGGAGGGTCGGTCATAGACATGGCCCCCATCACTCAAGCCGCCAAGCGCCCACTGTGTGCCACAACACCTCCAGTGGAACCAGCCCCACTCTCTGGCCGTCTCAACGACCCTATCAATTGCTCCTTCACATCTGCCTTCCCCACTAACTGAACTCCATAAGGACAGGGATTGTCTTACTCATCTGTGTCCCAAAAGCCTAGCCTGGGGCCTGGTACAGCTCTATCCAAGACTAGCTGAGCATGCACTTACAACCCAGGTGCTTTGCTAGGTGCTGGGAGTACAGCATTAAGACAAGGCTGCTACTCTTAAAAGATCACAGCAGAGAGGAAAGGACACACATTTAAACACACAATTCGAATAAAAGGTATGCAAGTAGGTATTAAGTAAACTAACACTGAGTCAGGGGAAGCTAAGAGGTATCAAATGGTATCTCACTGCCTGGATGAGGGGGAGCAAAGGAAGAATAAAACCATATTAATGACAAACTCCCCATGAACATATAAATGCCACAGACTTCTCAGGCTAATCTCTCACTGCAGTGACTTAATGCTCCCTCTGAATTCAGTTGGCCTATGGCTCTTTTCTCACAGACCTGCCTAGCTATGTAAGTGCTAACTAACAATCTGCCATACAGCTCCCTCACTAGACTAAGCCCCAAGAATCTAGAGATGTTTAGCATAGCATTTTCCAAGTGCATTTATAGGAAAGTTTGTTACTAATGGTCTACAGACAATTGAGAGAGAAACACCAGATTTGACAAGGATACACAGGTCTCTCTGCTGTAGGACTGCTCAGAGCCTTTACTGTGTGAGTGCACACATGTCAATGTACTTTATGAACTGGAGACTGGAAGTTAGACTAATCTAATATGCAGCATTTCTTATTCTTATTTGACAGGAAACTCTCTTCATAAGCAAATCCTTACAGAACACTCTGGGAAAAGCTGGTTTGAGAATTTCTTTGCAACTTATGGTGACAAGCAGTGTGCTCTAAATAGATAGCAGTGGTCTTTAACCTGGGGCTTAAACTTCCAGGAACATGAGAACTTTCCAAAGGATAAGTGGGAACAAAGAGCTCTAAGAAGATCAATGTCAGGGACCCAAGGACCATATAAACTCTTTCCTAAAAGCCTAGGGCCGACTGGATAGCCCAGTGGATAGGGCGTCGGCATACCACATGGGAGGCCCCGGGTTCGGTTCCCGGGGACCTCTCCTAGCGGGCAGACCGCCTTGAGAATGGCAAGCCGCCATGGGCGGGCCAGAGCCGCCGTGGGCAGGGCAAAAAAGCTGCCACGGACAGGCAAAAGCCGCCACGGGCAGGGCAGGTCGCCCG
>PVKH010013618.1:0-16791 GCA_004027955.1 Chaetophractus vellerosus | reverse complement strand
AGCATAAGAAAGGTTATGCTTGCTTGCACAGTTGCTAGGTCAAAATCAACAAAACTAGAATAAGCCCACCTGCAGCTAACCGCAGATGTCTGCTTCTGTACATCTGGTGCTTGCTTGCTTAGTTGCTAGGTCAAAATGAGCCAAAACAAATATGCAAAGAAAAATCTCCTGCATAGTCCTTTGTCTAAAACTTGGTTTCGGTTCCTGTAAAAAGCGTATAAAAAGAGACCCAAACCCTGCTTCGGGGCTCTCACCACTGAGAAAGTAACGAGCCCGGCCACTTAAATAAAGGTTCTAAAAACTCTCTTCACTGGGTGCCGAGTCTTACCTTAACTTAAAGTGTTCAGCGCACTTCACTGTGAACTTACAAAACAATCATGCACATGTGTAGAATTCCCATACAACAACTCTTCACCAACCTACCACACCATTGTGTAATATTTGTTACAGATTATGAAATAATATCATCAGACTATTACCACTAACTATGGTCCATAGCATACATTTGGCATATTTTTTCCATACCCCACTGTTATTAACATCTTTGGCATTGATGCAAGAATATTATAGTATTGCTGTTAACTATAGTCCATAGGTTACATTAATTGTATTTTTCCCATGCTTCTCCACATTCCTACCAGCCTGCAATAGTGACTCACATCCATTCTAGTTCACAGGACAGTCTTGCATTTGTACTATTAACCACAATTCTAATCCCCTTTAGGTTCACCTTGTTATTCAGTCCCTAGATTATTCTCTAGCTTTCTTTCAATTGACATTTCCATCCCTAGACTACCCTTTTCAGCTACAATCCCATTTATAAACCAGCTGCTACTCACTATAATGTATTACCCATCAACTCTATCCATTTCCACACGTTTAGTCAAGGCAATTAAAGCTTTTACATGCATTAAGCATCAGTACTCCTTCATAGCCCTCCTCTTATCTCCTAATAACCTTACTCTAGGTTTTAACTCCATGTGTTTATTCTTCATATATAGCTCATATTGGTGAGATCATGCAATACTTGTCCTTTTGTGTCTGGCTGATTTCACTTAGAATAATGTCTTCAAGATTCATCCATGTTATCATATGTGTCCCAATTTCATTTCTTCTAACTGCAGCATAGTATTCCATCGAATATATATACCACAACCCTTGCGTTGTTTCCACCTTTTGGCAATTGTGAATAATGCCGCTATGAATATCAGTGTACAGATGTCTGTTCATGTCAGATATTTCAGTTCTTCTGGATATAATCCTAGTAGAGGAATTGCTGGATTGTATGGCAGTTCTATATTTAGCTTCCTGAGGAATCACCAAACTGTCTTCCACAGAGGCTGCACCATTTCACCTTCTTGACAAAGTCCTTTGAATCACAAAAATGTTTAAGTTTGAGCAGACCCCATTTATCCGTTTTTTTCATTCATTGCTCATGCTTTCAATGTATGGTTTAAGAATGCACACCTACCACTAGGTCTTGAAGATGTTTTCCTACATTTTCTTCTAGGAGCTTTGTGGTTCTAGCTTTTATTTTTAGATCTTTGATCCATTTTGAATTAAATTTTGTGTAAGGTGTGAGATAGGGGTCCTCTTCTGTTCTTTTGGCTATGGATATCCAGTTCTCCCAGCCACCATTTCTTGAATAGACTGTTCTTACCCATTTGGGTGGGTTTGAGAGGCTTGTCATAAAGCACTTAACCATAGATGTGAGGGTATGTTTCTGAACTATCAATTTGTTTCCATTGGTCTATGTGTCTATCTTTATGCCAGTACCATGTTGTTTTTACCACTGTAGCTAAGTAATATGATTTAAAGTCCAGAAGTAAAGTCTTCCAACTTTGTTTTTCCTTTTTAAGAAGTTTCTGGCTATTCGGGGCCCCTTTACCCTTCCAAATAAATTTGATAATTGTGTTTTCCATTTCCTTAAAAAATGCTGGTGGAATTTTTATCGGGATTGCGTTGAATCTGTATATCAATTTGGGTAGAAATGACATCTTAATGATATGTAGTCTTCCAATCCATGAGTATGGAATGTTTCTCCAATTATTTAGTTCTTCTAAAATTTCTTTTAACAGTACATTGCAGTTTTCTGAATACAGTTGCTTTACATCCTTGGTTAAGTTTATTCCTAAATATTTGTTTCTTTTAATTGCTATTGTAAATGGAATTTTTTTTCCTGAATTCCTCCTTGGATTACGCATTATTAGAGTATAGAAATACTGATTTTGCATGTTGATCTTGTATGCTGCCACTTTGCTGAACTTGTCTATTAATTCAAGTAGCTTTGTTGTAAATATTTCAGGATTTTCTAAATATAGGATCATGGCATTTGCAAATAGTGAGAGTTTTACTTCTTCTTTTCATATTTGGATGTCTTTTATTTCTTTTTGTTACCTAATTAGCTAGAATTTCTAGCACAATATTGAATAATAGTGGTGACAGGGGCATCCTTGTCTTATCCCTGATCTCAATGGGAAAGCTTTCAGTCTTTCACCACTGAGTACAATGTTAGCTGTGGGTTTTTCATATATGGCCTTTATCATATTGAGAAAGTTTCTTTCAATTTCTATCTTTTGTAGTATTTTTATCAAGAAAGGATGCTGTGTTTTGTCAAATGCCCTTTCTGCATCAATCGATAGGATCATGTGATTTTGCTTGATTTATTAATGTGGTGTATTATGCTGAGTGATTTTCTAGTGTTGAACCACATTTGCATACCTGGGATAAAACCCACTTGATCATGATGAGTAATTCTTCTAATATGTTGTTGGAATCGACTATCAAGTATTTTGTTGAGGATTTTTGCACTAGGGAAATAGGTCTGTAATTTTCTTTTTTGTAATATCTTTATCTGGCTTTGGTATTAGGGTGATATTGGCTTCATAGAATGAGTTTGGTAGTGTTCCTTCTTGTTCAATTTTTTTAAGAGCTTGAGTAAGATTGGTATTAAATCTTCTTTGAATGCTTGGTAGAATTCACTTGTGAAACCATCTGGTCCTGGGGTTTTCATTTTGGGGAGTTGTTTGATGGCTGTTTCAATCTCTTTACTTGTGATTGGTTTGTTGAGGTCTTCTATTTCTTCTACAGTCAGTGTAGGTTGTTTGTACATTCCAAGGAATTTTTCCATTTCATCTACATTGTCTAGTTTGTTGGTGTACAGGTGTTCATCATATCCTCTTATGATCTCTTTTATTTCTTTGGGGTCAGTAGTCCCCATTTTCAGTTTTGATTTTATTTATTTGCATCTTCTCTCTTTTATTCTTTGTCAGTCTAGCTAAGGGTTTGTCGATTTTGTTAATCTTCTTGAAGAACCAACTTTTGGTTTTGTTAATTCTCTCTATTGTGTTTTTGTTTTGTTTTTGTTGTTGTTATTATCAATTTCATTTATTTCTGCTCTGATCTTTTCTATTTCATTCCTTCTACTTGCTTTGGGAATACATTTGCTGTTCTTTTTCTAGTTCCTCCAGCTGTATAGTTAGGTCATTGATTTTGCACTCTTTCTTCTTCTTTTTTTGTAAGCATTGAGGGCTATAAATTTCCCTCTCAGCACTGCCTTTGCTGAATCCCATAGGTTCTGATATGCTGTGTTCTCATTTCCATTTGTCTTGAGATATTATTGATTTCTTTTGCAATTTCTTCTTTGACCAACCGATAATTTAAGAGTGTTTTGTTTAATCTCCATATATTTGTGAATTTTCCTTTTTCTGGCCTCTTGTTGCTTTCCAACTTCATTCCAATATGATCAGAGAAAGTGCTTTATATAATTCTGATCTTGTTGAATTTATTCAGATTTGCTTTGTGACCCAACATATGGTATACCCTGGAGAAAAATCCATGAGAACTTGAGAAGAATATGTATACTGCTGTTTTGGGGTGCAATGTTCTACACATGTCTATTAGGGTTAGTCCATTTATCATATTATTCAAGCTCTCTGTTTCTTTATTGATCCTCTGCCCACATGTTCTATCCAATGCTGAGAATGGTGTACTGAAGTTTCCAACTATTATTGTAGAGATTTCTATTTCTCCCTTCAGTTTTGCCAGTGTCTGCCTCATGTATCTTGGGACATCCTGATTAGGTGCATATACATTTATGAATGTATGGGGAATTGCCACTTTTATCAATATTTTTGTCTCTAATAACAATTTTGCTTTTAAAGTCTATTTCATCTGATATAAGTATAGCTACTCCAGGTTTTTTTGGTTACTGCATGTGTGGACTATCTTTTTCCAGCCTTTCACTTTCAATCTTTTGGCATCCTTGGGTCTAAGGTGAGTCTCTTGTAGACAGCATATAGATGGCTCATATTTTCTTATCCATTCTGCCAGTCTGTGTCTTATGATTGGGGAGTCTAATCCATTAACATTCAATGTTATTACTGTGAAGGCAGTTCTTATTTCATCAGTGACATTTTGACCTTTGGGTTTGTCACATTTTATTTTCACCATTTTTAAATACACTTTTAGTTACTGTTATGGATATAATCTTCATTTCTAGACTCACATCCAAGCCTCTCCTGTCTTTTCTTTTCAGACTGTAGCACTCCTTTAAAATTTCCTGCAAAGCCAGTCTCTGGGTGAGAAACTCACTCAGTTTCTGTTTGTCTGTGAATATTCTAAACTTGCCCTCATTTTTGAAAGACATTCTTGCCAGATATAAGGTTCTTGGCTGACGGTTTTTCTATTGCAGTATCTTAAATATATCATACCACTGCCTTCAGGCTTCCATGGTTTCTAATGAGAAATTGGCACTTAATTTTATTGCATATCCCTTATTTGTTATGCATTGCTTTTATCTTGCTGCTCTCAGAATTCTCTCTTTGTCTTTGACATTTGACTTTCTGATTAGTATGTGTCTTGGAGTTGGTCTATTTGGATTTATTCAGATTGGAGTATGCTCTGCTTCTTGGACACAAATATCTATGTCCTTCAATAGGGTTGGGAAATTTTCTACCATTATTTCTTCAAACATTCCTTCTGCCCCTTTTCCCTTCTCTTCTCCCTCTGAGACAATCATGACATGTATATTTGCATGTCTCTTTCTGTCATTTAGTTCCCTGAGACACTGTTCAATTTTTCCATTCTTTTCTTCATCTGTTCTTTTGTATGTTTGTTTTCGGAGGCCATGTCTTCAAGCTCACTGATCCTTTCTTCTGCCTCCTCAAATCTGCTGTTATGTCTCCAGTGTATTTTTAATTTCATTTATTGCACCTTTCATTTCCATAAGATCTGCTATTTTTCTGCGTATGCTTTCAAAATCTTCTTTGTGCTCACCCAGTGTCTTCTTGATATCCTTAATCTCTTTAGCCATCTCATTGAATTTATTAAGGCAATTTGTTTGAACATCCATGATTAGTTGTCTCAATTCCTTTATGTCATCTAGAGTCTCAGTTTGTTCCTTTGATAGGGCCATATCTTCCTGTTTCTTGGTATGGATTGTAATTTTTTGTTGGTGTCTTGGCATCTGGCTTACTAGATGAATTTATTCTGGGTGCAATTTCTCTCTTTAGTTTAGGACTTTCTTGCCCTTTCTCCCTTGCTGGTTGTGTAGTAGGAGCTGATGATGTAGATGGTACTGTAAGCTGTAGAGGCCCACATTGCCCCAGGGGCCAATGAAGCTTCTCCCACCTTTCTCTTCTACCAGGAGTAGGGTTAGATCCACAGCCATGTGTTATATTCCAAGTTGTGCAGGCCAAGACCATCTGTAGTTGCCCAAAGAGACTGATGAAGCTTCACACCCCTTCTTCCCTTGCCTGGGGTGGGGATGGAGCTGCAAGTGTGGGCAATAATCTATGCCATGTGGGTCCAAAATGCCCAAGTAGACTGATGTAGCACTACTCTCCTCCTCCCCTTCCAGGGGAGGGGATGGACCTTCTGAAGTACCAACAATCTAATCCATGTGGACTGAAGGGCCTGCAGTTGCCCTGAGAAGCTGATTACTGTCCCTTCTGCCCTTTTAGGTGGTGGGGAAGGAACCACAGGGGCCTAACTGCTCAGTCTGTAGGCCAAAGTTGCCTGCTGTTGCCCAGAAAGACTGAGGAAACACAGCTTCCCTCCTATCCTACTTGGCAGTGGGGATGGACCTACAAGTGTCCAACTATTCAGTCTTGTGTGGGCCAAAACCACCTGAAACACTGCCCTCCTCTTGTCCTATCAGGGGTGGGGGTGGAGCCACAGGTGCCCAACAGTGGAGTTCGTGGAGGCCAAAAGCACCTGCAGTTGCCCAGACAGACTGAAGAAATACCAGCCCCCTCCTATCCTATGGGGTTGTGGGGGGGTGGAGATGGAATTGAAGGCACTCAACAAACCATTTTGTGCAGACCAAAAGTGCCTGCAGTTGCCCAGAGAGGCTGAGTAAACACAGCTCCTCTCCTATCCAACTGGGGTATGGGAATGAAGCCCCAGGTGTCCAACTATTCCATCTATGCCAGCCAAAAGTGCCTGCAGTTATCCGGAGAGGATTGTGCAGGTCCTGCCAGCTTCCTCCCTGCCAGAGGTAGGGATGGAGGTTAGGCTAGGGCTGCAGACCCATCTGGGTAAAAAGAAGCTGGTCCCTTCTGTCACTGATTTTTCAATCAGCCCCGCTTGCCCTCATGATGGTGGCAGAATTAAAATGGTGGCTACTGGCCTTTTTCTGACTTGGACATTTTCAAACTTTAGCTGTTCTTAGGATTATACTTTAACCAGATGAATTTACTAATCAGTAGCTGAAGTTGGTGGCCAACCGTGTCTTCCTCCCCCATTTTTGGGAAATGGAGCTTCCAACTCCAGCCACAGAATAGCTCCCAAGGTACCTTGCACCGCCAGTGGAGGATGGGCACTGGCTTCCATGGCGTGAAGTGCTCTACTCACACAGATTCACTGCAGACGGGCAGTCTCCTCCTTCCATTCTTTCAAGGATGTTGCAGGTTGCTCTTCTGGTCTCTTGGGGCCTCAAACAGGTGTTTTAGATAGCTCTGAGTGGTTACTAACTGCCACTGCCACTGCCTTGTAGGATGAGTTGACACTTGGAGTGCCTTACTCAGCTGCCATCTTGCCCCTCCCTCACTCCTCTCTGAGAGTTGTTTTTCAATAGTGGTTGGCCAAAAAAATTTATGTCTAGATATGCCTGTTTGTTTTTTTAATGACATTACTTAAGGTCTTTCAGCATCTTCAGGAAAACAAACCAACCTCTTCTAAGGTGTGAAAGATAATCCCTGTAGGAAGGAAGAATCATTCACCAATTTATATAAAACTTAAACATGACCTTTGGGACAAACTCAGGTCTATATTTAGGAAGATAGCATTCTCCAGGGTTTAAGTTAAAGGAAGCTTATTTATCAGGATTTGATATTTGATCCCTCTTCAGATAATAATGAGTAAATTCAAAGCAGGGAATGGATAAACAAGATTAGAGTGATTGTGATGTCCTATGGAAGAAATGAATGTCTCATTTGGAAGGTGATTTGAGGCGCTGTTTTCAAGAGTCAAGCTATTAGGACTCAGTGCCTACAAATTATATATATTACCTTTTCTAATTAGGGTAGGGGAAGGGGAGATAAGGAAAAAAGCAAAATAGAAATGAGTGGTTAAAAAGATTAAAGAGATTGTGGGGCATGTGTGACAGAGAGTGTTTGTTGACTAACCTAAAAGCCATTTCAAACTAACTTCTCCCCTGCCATCTCCTACTTCAGAGGCTGAAAAGTAAGATACTTGTGTCCTTAACATCCCCTAATGCAGGTGAGGCCAATATTCTGGCTAATGAGATATAAGGAGAAATATGCTGGAGGGACTCTGGAAAAATATCCTTGGATGTCAAAAGGAGAAAATTCCTAATTAGTTGTGCCCTTCTCATTTTTAACCTTCTCCTTGCCTTGAACTTGGAAAATATGACTGGCGTTGTGGGAACCATCTTAAAAACAAACATGACATTAAAAATCCAATATTCTAGAAGTGGTTAAAAAAGAAAAATACAGAAAGAGCTTGGGCCCTTATTGGCATTTTTCAAAGTGGAACCAATATCATTAACTGCTTTCCTCTGGACTTCTTGTTATAAGGAAGGAGTGACTCCTATTTGTTCAGGATACTGTTTGTTGGTTGTCTCAAATTTGAGGTTGATTCCACTCCTTGCTGTTACAGAAGTGGAAGGAAAAATCGGCTGGACTGCACTTTGAACACTGAACACTGAACACTGAAGATAAATTAGTGCAGTGACAGTGATCAAATACACTGAGAATAGGCAGGCAAGGAGGCTTTATATATGTGACCAATTTCGTGTTATTCTTTTCTAATTTTTTTATGTTTTTACCCAGGAAGAATTTTTAAATTTGTGGAAAATTGTCCACCGACTATAATATCAGAACCAAGTTACTCTGAAAACTTTTCTCAATGATATGAAAAACAGAGGGGTTTGGGCAAGGCAATTTAATTTGAGAAGGGGGGGAGAGAATTAGTATCCTTACTTCCCAAGGATAAGGGAAATGAAGAAGCTAACATTCCTCCACAGTTACTGATCTAGGAATCTTAAGATGGAATTCTAAGAAAATTCTTACTTCACCTGAATTATTTTCAACCTTCAACCTGCCATAGGGAACTAAGTATGAAACATTAATACATGTTTGCTTGAACTACTCAATGTTTATGACCATAGAGCCCAACAGTGAGCTGGCTAACATCTTTTTTTAATTTAAAAAAATTTATTGAAGTATATCACTCATACATGAACATAAATAAACAATAAGTATATAGTAAAAATGGTGAATTTAACAAAACAAACATTTAACACAGGGCTCCCTTACATCATCCCACCACAAATACCTTGCATTTTTGCGAAACATTTGTAGCAAATTATGAAAGCACACACTCAAAGTATTACTACTAACTGTAGTCCATATCTTACATTTGGTGTATTTCCCCTGCAACCCAACCTATTATTTTTTGATTCATAAAACATATAATTTACCTAAAGTGTACAATCAATGGCATTTAGTATAATCACAGAGTTGTGCTGTCATCATTTCAATCAATATTAAAGCATTTTCAGTACTCCAAGAAAAAAGAAAACAACAACTAAAACAAACCACTGTCGTACCCATATGATAATGCTACTAATTACAAATTCTGTGATGTGCTTTCACCATTTCTATTTATTTCCAAACATTTACAAATAACTTTTTACCAATTCTGCACAGATTACACCTCAGCTTTCCATTCTCTAACCACATTCAATTCTCTGGTGAATTATATTCTAGCTATTAATTCCATGAGTGTGCTGATTATATTTAGTTCATAATAATGAAATCATACAATATTTGTCCTTTTGTGCCTGCCTTGCTTCACTCAACAAAATGTCCTCCAGGTTCATCCATGTTGTCATATGCTTCGTGACTTTATTTCTTCTTACAACTGAATAATATTCCATCGTGTGTATATACCATAGTTTGTTTAGCCTTTCATCAGTTGATGGGCACCTGGGTTGTTCCCATCTTTTGGCAATTGTGAATAATGTCACTATGAACATCAGTGTGTAGATGTCTGTTCATGTCACTGCTCTGTTATTCTGGGTACATACCTAGTAGTGGTATTGCTAGGTCACATGATTTATCTATATCTAACTTCTTTAGGAACCGCTAAACAGACTTTCACAGTGGCTGTACCATTCTACATTCCCACCATCAGTGAATAAGTGTTCCTATCTCTCCACCTCCTCTCCAAAGCTTGTATGTTTTTTTTAATGGTTGCCATTCTAGTAGGTGTGAAATGATATCTCAGTGTAGCTTTGATTTGCATCTGCCAGCGATGTTGAACATTTTTTTGTGTGTTTCTTTGCCATTTGCATTTCTTCTTTCAAAAAATGTCTATTCAGGTCTTTTGCCCATTTTTAATGGGGTCATTTGTCTTTTTATTGAGTGGTAGGATCTCTTTCTATATCGTGGACATTATACCCTAGTCGGATATGTGGTATCCAAATATTTTCTCCCATTGAGTGGGCTGCCTTTTCACCTTCTTGACAAAATCCTTTGAATCACTAAAGTGTTTAAGTTTGAGCAGGTCCCATTTATCTGTTTTTTTTTTTTTTCATTCATTGCTCATGTTTTCAATGTAAGATTTAAGAAACCACCACCTACCACCAGGTCTTGAAGATGTTTCCCTACCTTATTTTCTAGGAGTTTTATGGTCCTGGCTTTGATCTTCAGGCCTTTGATCCATTTTGAGTTGATTCTTGTATAGGGAGTGAGAAGGTGGTCATCTTTTATTCTTTTGGTTATGAATATCCAATTCTCCCAGCACCATTTGTTGAAGTGACTCTTCTGTCCCAGAAAGCAGACTTGGTAGCCTTATCAAAAATCAGTTGACTATAGAGGTGAGGATCTATTTCTGAACTCTCAATATGATTCCATTGGTGAATGTGTCTATCTTTATGCCAATACCATGCTGTTTTGACCACTGTAGTTTTATAACACATTTCAAGGTCAGGAAGCGTGAGTCTTCCAACTTTGCTTTCTTTTTTAGGATGTTTTTGGCTATTTGGGACCTCCTTTCCCTTCCAAGTAAGTTTGATAATTGACATTTCTATTTCTGTAAAGTAGGCTGTTGGAAATTTGATTAGCATTGCATTGACTCTATAAATCAATTTGGGTAGAATTGACATCTTCACAATGTTTAGTCTTTCAATCCATGAACACAGCATGTGCTTCCATTTGTTTAGGTATTCTTTGATTTCTCTTAGCAATGTTTGGTAGTTTTCTGAATACAGATCCTTTACATTCCTTGTTAAATTGATTCCTAGGTATTTGGGTCTTTTTGTTGCTATTGTATATGGAATTTTTTTCTTGATTTCCTCCTCAGCTTGCTCATTACTAGTGTATAGGAACACTACTGATTTTTTGCACGTCGATCTTGTATCCTGCCACTTTGCTGAACTCGTCTATTAGTTCAAGTAGCTTTGTTGTAGATATTTCAGGATTTTCTAAATATAGGATCATGGCATTTGCAAATAGTGAGAGTTTTACTTCCTCTTTTTCCTATTTGGATGCCTTTTATTTCTTTTTTCTTACTTAATTACTCTAGATAGAACTTCTAACAAAATATTGCATAACAGAGGTGACAGTGGTCATCCTTGTTTTGTTCCTAATCTTAGAGGGAAATCATTCAACCTCTCCCCATTGAGTATGATGTTGGTTGTGGTATTTTCATTCTTGATTTTATTTATTTGCATCCTCTTTTTTTCTTTGTTAATCTAGCCAAGGGTTTGTCAATTTTATTGATATTCTCAAAGGATCAGCTTTTGGTTTTGTTGATTTTCTCTATTGCTTTTTTGTTCTCAATTTCATTTATATCTGCTCTAATCTTTTTTATTTCTTTTCGCTTGCTTTGGGACTGGCTTGCTGTTCTTTTTCTAGTTTCTCCATGTGTTTAATTAGCTCTTTGATTTTAGCTCTTTCTTCTTTTTTAATATAGGCATTGAGGGCTATAAAGTTCTCTCTCAGTACTGCCTTCACTGTATTCCATAGGTTTTAATAAGGTAGGTTCTCATTTTCATTTGTGTTGAGATACCTGCTAATTTCTTTGCAATTTCTTCTTTGACCCATGGAGTGTGTTGTTTAGCCTCTATGTATTTGTGAATTTTCCCCTTTCCTGCTTATTATTGTTTTCCAGCTCCATTCCATTATGATCAGAGAAGGTGCTTTGTAAAATACCTTCAATCCTCTTAAATTTATTGAGGCTATTTTGTGGCCCAACATGTGGTCTATCCTGGAGAAAGATCTATGTGCCCTTCAAAAGAATGTATAACCTACTGGCTTGGGATGCAATGTTCTGTATATGTCTACCAGGTCCAGCTTGTTTATCATATTGTTCAATTCTGTTTCCTTGTTGATCTTCTGTTTAGTTGTTCTATTGATGTAAGTGGCCTGTTGAAGTCTCCAACTATTATTGTAGAGATGTCTAGTTCTCCCTTCAGTTGTGCCAGAGTTTGCCTCCTGTATTTTGGGGCACCCCAGTTTAGTGCATAGGTATTTATGACTGTTATTTCTTCCTTTTGGATTGTCCTTTTTATTAATATATAATGGCCTCCTGCATCTCATCACTTTTTTCATTTAAAGTCTGTTTTATCCAATACCACTATAGCTTCCCCTGCTCTCTTTTGTTCCTATTTGTATGAAATATCTTTTTCCAACCTTTCACTTACGTCTATTTGCATCATCTGAACTAAGGTGAGTCTCCTGCAGACAGCATAAGGTTGCCTCATGTTTTCTTATCCATTCTGTCAACCTGTGTCTTTTGATTGGTGAGTTTAATCCATTAACATTCAATGTTATTACTGTAAAGGCATTACTTACTTCAGCCATTTTATCATTTGACTTTCATATGTCATATCTTATTTTTGTCCACCTTTTTACCCTTTTGGTTACCCTTTCTGATAGTCTTCATGTCTACACTCTCCTCCAAGTCTCTCTTTTCTTTTCTGGCTGCAGAACTTCTTCTAGTGTTTCCTGAAGAGCTGGATTCTTGTTTACAACCTCTTAGTTTCTCTTTATCTGTGAATATTTTGAACACATTGTCATCTTTGGAGGACAGTTTTGCCAGATAAAGAATTCTTGGCTGGCAGTTCTTCTCTTTCAGTGCCTTAATTAAATTATGCCACTGCCTTCTCACCTCCATGGTTTCTGAAGAGAAAACCACACTAAGTATCATTGGATGTGATATATGTGATATTTTGCTTCTTCCTTGCTGCTTTCAGAATTTTCTCTTTATGTTTGGCATTTGGAATTCTGAATAGTATGTGTCTTGGTATAGGTCTATTTGGATTTATTCTAACTGGAGAACGTTGTGCATCCTGGACATGTATATTCACATCTTTCATGAGAGTTGGGAAATTTTCAGACATTCTGTCCTCAAATACTCTTTCTGCCCCCTTTCCCTTCTCACCTTCTGGAACTCCCATAACATGTATGTTGATGCAATTCATGCTATCATTCAACTCCCTGAGCTCCTGATCAATTTTTTCCCATTCTTTTTTTTTTTAAAGATTTATTTTTTATTTATTACACATCCCCCCCTCTCTGCTTGTACTTACTGCGTTCATCCCTGCGTTCTTCTGTATCTGCTTGTCTCCCCCCGCTGTGGCAACCTGCTGAGTCAGCTCACTGCACGGCGGCCTGCCTGCTTGCGGCAGCTTGCCCTGGTAGCAGGGGCTTGCCCTGCCCGTGGTGGCTTGCCCTGCCCACGGCAGCTTGCCTGGTGGCTTGCCTTCTCAAGGCGGTCTGCCCACTCAAGGGGCCTCCTATGTGGTAAACTGGCGCCCTACCATTTGGGCCACAGCCAGCCCCAATTTTTTCCCATTCTTTTCCGTATTCTTCTCTCTTTTCAATTTCAGCTGTTCTGTCCTGTATGTCACCGATTCCCCTTCCCTATGTCAGCTTTGTTGTTGTATGCCTCTATTGTATTTTTAATCTCACTAATTGTCTTTCATTCCCATAAGCTCTGCTACTTTTCCATCTAAGGTCTCAAAGTTTTCTTTGTGTGCACCCAGTGTCTTCTTAATGTCTTTTATTTCTTTAGCCATATTGTCCTTCACCTCCATGATTTGATTTAGGAGATTTGTATGAACCTTCATTGATTAGCTGTTTCAAGTCCCGTGTCTTGCCTGGAGCTTTGATTTGTTCCTTTACCTGAGACATAGTTTCCTTTTTCTTAGTATGGCTTGTATTAAAATTTTGACTGATGTCTAGGTATCTGATTATGATGCTGAGTTTACTCTGATGTTCAGTTTCTCTCTCTTGCCTAGGGATTTACTGTTAAGTGGCTGTGTGGTACCACTGTCCTTTGACTCTTGATTCAACTTGTTCTAGATATTTAGGATTGCCCCTGCTTAATTGCTCAAACCAGGGCTTAGGACCTAGTAAAGGGGTGCAGGCATTTCCAAGGGCCTTGGAGGGGGGGGCAGTAAAGGTACCTGCTTGCCTCATTTATTTTTCTTATTGTGTACTTTTATGGTCCGCCAGCAGGTGGTGCTCTTGACAGACAGCTTGGCTCAGACCCCAGGTGCTAGGGGAGATTGTACTCAGTGTAACTCTTGAGGTAGACATGTAGTACAGAAGCAATGTCCTCAGGTTGGGCCTCACAAACTTTCTCTGAAGCTGTTATCCCTCTGCCTCCTCAGCGACCAATTCAGGGAAGTAGGGTGTTTAAGAAGCCAAATTACCTTTAGCTCTCAGGGCAAACATTGTTGCTGCCCCACATGGCCTGGACAGGTGCAACCCCTCCAATGAAGCTGACCAAGTTCACTGGCCAAAATCTGAATTTGCTGTAGGCTGTCTCTCTTTCTCCCCTCTCTTGCGGAATAGGACCCCTGCAAACCCCTCAGTCTGTAGCCACAGCAGTCCACAACCACTGCAGTCTGCTGTTTGCTCCATGAGTGGGGGGAGGGGCACCACCTACTGCTGCTGCAGCTTTACTCCAGGGATTTTCCCCTCTCTCTTCTGGGTGGTGTCTCGCCTTCCCCTGGTGTCCTAAGCCTCAGAGCAGCCCTCCAGCCAGCCTCCCTGTCCTCTAGCTATTTTTTTCTGGGTGAGAAGTTATCCCTCTGCCTCTCTAATCCTCCATCTTCCCAGAAGTCCTGGCTATCATCTTTGGTGTAACTTTTTAAAAAAAATTGCCTTTGACCTTTATTGACATTTTAAGTACAATGTCCTACCTCTCCCAAGAGGGCTTTTAGAGGACATTTTCTCCAACACAACTCCTCACTACAGCTCCCCATACACCTTGGTTTCTAAGAACAAGCCTGTCTTCCTTTCCAGCTGGAGGCCTCTGAGCCTATTTCTCCCACACTTCCAGGATTTCTGTGGTATCTGACTTCTGTTACTCAATGTCTAGGCACTCTGGTTCCAGCAAGGGGTCCGTAAATCCATTGCTGGGCCAGGCAGTCTGTAGGCTGAATAAATATATCACACATGTAGAAATATGACCTTTTCCCAAATGTCTATAGTGCTGCTGTGATGGGTAAAATAATACATCCTTACCAAGCCTTATAGAATTATAAAAAGTGGGCCTTGTGTATGAAAATATTTGGAATCACTCTTGAGAACTGACCCTGAATTTTTTATATATATGCAGAGTATCTTCACAATCTATAATTCATGTGGCATGAAACATTGGCCACCTTGAGCACATCTAATCCTCCTAGCCCCCAAGTAGCTGAGAAGAAGCAAAAGAAATGGACTGAGTCCTCTAAAGTCCAAGGCAGGAAGAGCATTGGGAAGACTTGGACACAGAGCATCTTCCTTCCACTGTCTTGAGTGTGCAATGTCAGCCCATCTGCTTCCATACAACCAGTCCCCAGATCAGAGATTGTGCCTTCTACCACTTTTAGAACTAATACCACAGCTAGCAGTTAAGTCCTAATAAACAAAGACAAAACACATATAAAGGGGCCCAATAACCAGAAAGGGAAAAAATACAACAGAATAATCAGAGAAATCTTTTAATGAAATAGAGTTGTGGATGTGAAAGACAATTTGGAAAGTTAATTAAGACCATGTAAGGAAAGTCATATATAGAACATACAAAACATTTCCTCAATCTAAAAACAAAAGGAAAGGAGGAACATCATTTGTGAGATTTGAGTTGGTGACTTGAAAGTAAAAGAAATATCTCAAACCATGGATCAAAAACATTTCCTTAACCAGAAAAATTACCCATTTCCAGAAAAAAAAAAAAAAAAAGCACATGACTTGCAAAGTAAAAAGATTCTGGCTAGCATCAAACTTCTCATGTGTAACACTAGAAGCTAGAATATGGTAGATGTTTTCAGGCCACTGGATTAAAAGAGCTACTACTCCAAAATACTAATACCTATTAGGATGAAAAAATTTGTGGCTAACCAAGGAAGTAGAGAATATATTTCCCCATCTGTCTTGGTTTGCCACAGGGCTGCCAATGTAAAGTACCAGAAAGGAGTTGACTTTTATAGTGGGAATTTTATTAGAGAAAAATCTTATAGTTCCTAGGCCATGAAATTATTAAATCAAGGCACCATCAAAGATGCTTTCTCACCAAAATCAGCTAATGTTGATTACGGTGTCCTGGCGAGTCTGCTGGACTCTACTTTCTCCTTGAGCTTAGATGTGGACTTTCAGGCATCTATCCCTGGGCCTCATCTCCTTGAGCCTTTTGAGGCTTTTCTTTCTGCAGCTGTAGGCAAACCTGGAGTCCTCTCTCACACATGGCAGGTTTTTAAAGTTGACAGCTCTCTTTTTCTGTTTCGTGTGTTCTCAGTTTATATAAGACATAGCAAGAGAGAGGAGACCCAACTTGTATGACACCTCACTGATGTAGTCCAATCAAAAGTGAGCTAATCAAGTGATCTAACCAAGATCTCTTAACCAAACTTAATACAATCAAAGGGTCTCACACCCACAGGAATGGCTTAGTTTAAAAACAATCTTTTTTTTTAATTCACCAATTTCAAACTGTCACACCATATAAGAAAAATATTGATAACCAACAAGAAATGAATCATAACAAAGACTTCAAGGTAGGAGAAGATAAATGCTGCAAAAAGGGGTGATCTTTTGGGTAGTTTGTAGTTTAAGGCTGTTACTAACAGTGTCACTATAAGCATTATAGAACATGTCTTTTAATGAACACATGTATGCAGTTTTATTGGGTATATATACCTAGGAGTGGAATTACTAGATCTCATGGAACATTTTCAGGTTAGTAGATTGTGCCAGATGGTTTTCCAAGGTATTTGAATCAATTTACATTCTCATCAGCAATGAGCATTTTTTAAAAAGATTTATCTTT